>CM045766.1:85726163-85806163 GCA_025200525.1 Camellia lanceoleosa | reverse complement strand
ATTTAGCTTTAGTTTAGGACTGAAAGTTCAAGCGCTGCCGTCTTCATCTTCGAATGAGACTCAGCAGTCGGACAGAGAGGTAGCTAGCGGCGTACAAAAAAAAAGTGCGGTTAATGTTTTCCATTATTACCAAACACCCTAAATTTTTTAAATTTTCCAAAATCTGAACAAACTAATTGCTCGGGTACCCTTAAATTTTTGTGAATAATAATTTTTTTTCCCCGGCGTACCCATCCCATACCCCTGCGGGAGCGTATCCAATGTTCAAAGAATGTAAAAAATGTAAACGGTCCAGATATGGTGTACCCGGTATGCATACCCGCAATCCGTAAGTACCTGGTACTTGTACAACAAAATTTTCGGAGTACCCGTGCTCAATAGCTCAAATTGAATAAATCCATGGGTAAATTTTGATTGGTAATTTGGTTGAGACATGAGAGTTTGGCCCATCCCCTCTATGCACAAGTGTGTCAGCATCTACAATTTCACATATATATACATGTGTATTTATGCGTATATATCCTCCTAAGCCCTAAAGCTAATTGAAGGTATAGATTAGATTTAAAATGACCAGAAGTTAAATTAAATGGTTGAATCAGTACCAGATTTTATTGAGTAATCCCCATAGAAATTACCCAAAAACTATTATGGGCTACGATGATTCTACACTTTTTTACAATCCAGGCACTGAAATCCCAGAACAGTACCAAACAAAAATTATGTGCAATCATGATTCTACACTTCAGATAGCTGTCAATTATTGCAAACCAAACAAAAAGCCCATTTACTTTTCTTTTTCTTTTTTTTTTTTTAAAACCTTTAATCTGTAAAGAAAAAAAAAAAAAAAGTCCAACAAAGTCACATCAACAAATCAGAATTAGAACAATATAACACACGAAAAACAAAAATAAAATGCCAATACAAATCAAACTCATAATACCCAGCAAATCTGCAAAACAGGAAGTTTTGTGCAAATCAGTTCAAAATTGCACAAAACCAATAGATCTCAAATCAAATTAATAGAAACAAAAGGATTAACAAAACAGAAGCAGATCAAATAGCATAAAGAGTTCAAAATTAAGGCACATAAATAATCAACAGATATACACACATATATACATTAAAATTCACAGGAATGATTGGATTGAAACGAAGAATTGTTGAGTCACCTGGAAACCGATGGAGATGAGATGTTCGGCGCTGAGAAGGAAGCGAGAATTTTGAGAGGAAGATGTCTCGACACTTTGGAGGCTGTCGAAACCCTAGGTCCCTAAACCTTTACCACACTCTACCATCAACTGACCATGGTTAGATATGAAACATTGAGAAGAACTAACCATGGTTACAGAAAACTGTCTTGACGCTTTATTACTATTCTACCCTTGGTGTTGTGTCACAATTACAATATAAAATTTTTACTTTAAAACAAAATATTCATGAAGATCACTTATATTTATAATAATGTCATTGATACATCATTCGTGTGATATTTTTGTATAAATTTTATATATGAATAAAATATTTTATAATAAAATGGGAACTAATGCTTACTTCCATGCTCTATTATTGCTTCTCCTGATTAGAATGGTCATCAACCCCGTTGGTTTGGAGTCAAGTTTTTGTTACTTGTTTTAGCGGACATTATCTTGGAATTGAACTAATAATTTTACAAAATGCATAATTCAATGTTTGGTAAGTAAAATTGTACAATCATGCTACAGACCTCTAGTTGGAGATGACCCCTACCATCCCCACATACACGTGGGGTCTAAGAGAACAAAAAATAAATAAATAAATAAATAATTGGGCTAATCAGCACCCACTGGGAGTGCTAGGGATCTCCCCCATTTTCCAAAATTGCAATCCGAACTAATAGTCATCCATCCAAACATGGTATCTTCCATTTAGGCTACTAATGAATCCCAAAAAGGGAGAAGGGGTGATACAAAAAGCGAGATTAATGAAAATTGAAGATTAATTAGTTAAATTATAAAATTGATAAGATTTTACCAATTCATAATCTAAAAATAAGTTAGGGTATACAATCCACATGGATTGATAATCCTCTAGGACTAATAGTCCTATGCATTCTAATCCCATCTAGTGTAGATCGTTGTAATAAACATGGCCTAAGGAATTTTGTGTTTGTTCAATTTTAATTCAACTTTATATTGAACTTAATTTGTGTAGGACAATCTTCACTATATTTAAACGATTTAATTCTATTGTGTACAAAACAACAATTAGAATTTAATTCTATTGTGTACAAAAACAACAATTAGAATTTAAAGAAATAAAGAAAAGGAGAGAATTTGTTTGATTACAAAAATCAAACTCAAAATAAAAAAAATAAAACAAATAAAAAACAGATTTTATTTTGTTACAAAAACAAAATTAAAATATGATTTTAATAAACAAATAAAAACAGAAAATAATTTAATCAACTTACTTGGTTAAATTCTTCAAATAACTTTCTGATCAAGTCCAGTGTTTAACATCTTGTCCTTAAAATGATTAAATCCTCTCCACGGTGCTTTAAGAACTTGGACGTCTATCTCCCAGGATGAAATGATCTTATCAACAATTAAATGCAGCACTACAATTTAATTGTTAAATCGAACACACTAAGTGTTTACTCTTTCTTTTAGAAATAAAATCGACAATATGGCGAGATTTAAAGCGAGAGATGGAATCTGAAAATTGGTGTGTTAATCCAAATGGGAGGTGGTCTATTTATAGATGTTAAGGTGGCTGTATGATTTGAATTGAACAGGTATGAAACCTGTTGGGTTTGAACTTCAACAGATTTGAATCTGTTGGTTAACTATTCAAACAGATAAAAACGGGAGGGGCCCTGTATGGATGAACCAAAATGCCAAACCAATTTAATTACGTTTGAAAGCAGGAAGGGCCTTGTTTGGATGAATGAAATTCCAAACCAGTTTAATTTGAATTGGATTAAATTCAAATGTTTTTTTGGCCCAAAAGATTAGTATTGGGCGAACAAGCCCAACCAACCACACACCACGCACTGGCCCAAGCCAAGCTTTCGACCGAGGATTTGACGGGCGGCAGCACAGCGTGTGTGGTGATTTTTGGGTCCAATGGGTCTAGCCTATTTTGCCCATAACCTCTCCCTCTAAAACACTTGGGTACCCCTTGGGGCACACCCCAAGTATCAAACCCATGCCTTATAAACCCTCTCAAAACCTCCCACCAAAACAATGTGGGACAAGCCTTATTCAAGCAATAAGGAATTTTCACCAAAACTCCATTTCCATGGAGCACACTTTGGCTTCAATTTCCTATTCACTCGGTAATGGTTTTAAGCAACCAAATATACCACGTGAATCACGACGCGGCATAGAACGCGTTACCACTTTGACGTGTAAATCGATGCAGGGCCCACCTAAAATTAGACCAAACTTAGGAAAAAATTCGGTTTTACCCGAATTTATAACCATTTCCAACAATCCCCCACATGAATGGAATTTGATGACAACGGAAATGCAACAAAATGCAGATTTATCGAAAGAGTATAAGTCGAAAATATCTTGCATCAGGATAGGTAGTTTTCGGCCTTGAACCTTCCCTAGTGATAACCTATCGGACTTACTGGCTAACCAATGGACGCGATGCCTTGAATTGTTCAGCCGTTTGTGTAAGCCAAGACAATAGATTTCACACAAAATATCTTCTAACACATCGTGGTTCTCACTGTTGTGTTCATTTTGGCCTTGAACGCACCTGGTTTTCATAAGTGTTTCTAGAGAATGTAGCCTCTTTCATTCTCATAGAACCGGCCCCAGTTCAACACTTATATAGGTGATTCTTATTGTGAGTATCTCCTTATACTCATCTTGATTTTATGCCTTAATCAAGATATAAGTAATCATTAAAAGCAAAGCTTATCCTTATGCCCCTGCATACAACATATGTTGCAGATATCACTCTCACCATAGGAATGGGTAGGGAATTTGAATCCCTTGGTGATTTCTGGCGAGCCATACATAACTTTGTTGTCCCTTTGAACTTAGTTCTTGGAATCTCTAGTCATATAAGTAGGGTTACCATTATGACGACTCTTATGTAATAGGCTTTAATCCCATCCCCTTCGATGAACTATACACTAGCTCTTTTGTCAAACCTTTTGTTACGAATCATAATATTCTCTTTAGATTTTATATAATCTATTGAGATTATTCCGTTTGACAACAATTGCCTTACGGTATTATGTCGACGACGAATATGTCGTGACTTACCGTTATCGTATGATTACGTGCCCTACCTATTGCAGATTGACTATCACAATGAATGCAAATAGGCGCGAGTTTTTGGCCACATTGGAATATCTTCTAAGAAGTGAAGCCATTCGCTTCTTCACCGCTTTGTCTAAAGCAATGAACTTCGATTCCATTGTGGATCGTGCGATGCAAGTTTGTTTCGTGGACTTCCAAAGCGGCAAAGGCTTCCTCTAGTAAAAGACATATCCACTAGTGGATTTTGAATCTTTAGTATCCGATATCCAATTGGCATCACAATAACCTTCGAGTACTGCTGGATATCTAGTAAAGTTCAAACCATGATTACGAGTGAATCTTAGATATCTAAGAACCCGAATGATCGCTTTCCAATGGTCGTGTCCAGGGTTACTAGTGTACCTACTCAATTTACTGATAGCATAAGCTATATCAGGACGAGTACAATTCATTAGGTACATTAGGCTTCCAATGATTTGGGAGTATTTTAACTGAGACACTACATCACCTTTATTTTTCGATAAATAAAGACTGATGTCTACAAGTGTTCTAGCTAAATTCAAATCATCCTTGATAAATTTATCAAGAAATTTCTCAATATAATGAGATTGAGATAATGCATATCCGTCAGATGTTTTAGTTATTTTCATTCCTAATATAACATCTGCGACCCCCATATCTTTCATATCAAATCTTTTGTCAAGCATTTGCTTAGTTGATTTGATCATGTTATGACTGCTTCCAATGATAAGCATGTCATCCACATAAAGACAAACTATGACATAGCCTTGGTCAGTGTTTTTAACATAGACACATTTGTCACATTCGTTTATCTTAAACCCATTAGTAAGCATTGCATGATCAAATTTTTCATGCCATTGCTTAGGTGCTTGTTTTAATCCATAAAGGGATTTCACAAGTCGACAAACTTTCTTTTCTTGCCCTGATACTACAAACCCTTCGGGTTGTTCCATATAGATCTTTTCATTTAGATCACCGTTTAAGAAAGCTGTCTTAACATCCATTTGATGTATTTCTAAATTAAACAACGCTGCTATAGAAATAAGCATGCGAATGGATGTTATTCTTGTAACGAGGAATATGTGTCAAAATAATCCAGACCTTCCTTTTATGCGTAACCTTTAACTACAAGTCTTGCTTTATACTTGTCAATTGAACCATCTGCTTTCATTTTTCTCTTGAATATCCATTTATATCCAAGAGGTTTAGAACACAGTGGAAGATCCACCAATTCCCAAGTATGATTTTGCATAATGGATTCAATTTCATTATTAATGACCTCTTTCCACAAAGGTGCTTCAGGACCTGTCATTGCTGCCTTAAAGCTTTGAGGTTCATTTTCTAACAAGTATGTCAGAAAATCTGGACCAAAGGATTTTGATGTTCTAGCTCTCTTACTTCTTCTTGGTTCATCATCAGTTAAATCCTGTTGGTTGAGACCATTACTAGTCTCTTGTGTTTGATTGTCATTAGTCTCTTGACTTTGTGTACAATCATAAGTTCTTTTCTGTGAACTTAATTCCTGTCCTTTCTTATAAAGAAAAGCATGTTCAAAAAACACAGTATTCCTTGACTCTATAATAGTGTTCACATTTATATCAGGTATTTCTGATTTATAAGTCAAGAACCGATATGCACTACTATTCTGAGCATAACCAATAAACACACAATCTACTGTTTTTGGTCCAATCTTAGTCTTTTTAGGAATATGAACTTCAACTTTTGCCAAACACCCCCACACTTTCAAGTATTTGTAGGAAGGTGGTCGACCTTTCCACAATTCATAAGGAATGCTTTTAGTTTTCTTGTGGGGTATTCTATTAAGAACAAAATTAGCTGACAATATTGCTTCCCCCCACAAGTTCTGTGGTAAGCCTGAACTTAGTAACATGGCATTCATCATTTCTTTTAGAGTTCTATTCTTTCTTTCAGCAATTCCATTTTGTTGTGGAGAATAAGGGGCTGTAGTTTGGTGAATAATGCCATGTTGTGCACAAAATTCATTTAATGGTGCATCATATTCACCACCCCTATCACTTCTAACCATTTTAATGGTTTTACGAAGTTGATTTTCAACTTCTGTTTTGTAGAGTTTAAACATTTCTAAAGCTTCATTTTTACTTCTAAGTAAATAAACATAACAATATCTTGTGCAATCATCGATAAATGTTATGAAATACTTTTTGCCTCCTCTAGATTGAATAAATTTTAGATCACATACATCAGTATGAATTAATTCTAGAGGTTCGGTTTTTCTTTCAACCGATTTAAATGGAGCCTTAGTTAGTTTTGCCTCTACACAAACTTCACATTTATGATTAGGACTAATTTCAAACTTTGGTACAAAATTCAAACCAATTAATCTACGCAAAGCATCATAATTTACATGTCCTAATCTACCATGCCATAAATTTGACTCAAGAATATAAACAAAAGATGTGTTATTCTCATTCATAGCAACTTTTGGTACAACAGTCATTACATTCAATTTAAAGAGACCATCACTCATGTATCCCTTACCAACATACATACCACTCTTTGTTAATACAAATTTATCAGACTCAAAGACAAGCCTAAAACCATTTTTACTTAACAAAGAACCAGAAACTAAATTCTTAGGATGTCGGTACATGCGATGCGTTGTTGAGGGTCGATTCTTTCCCTGATGTCATCTTCAAGATCACTTTCCCTTGTCCAGCCACAGTAGAAGTTGAAGAATTTCCCATGAAGAGTTGTTCACCATTTGTAGCCTCATTATAGGTAGTGAACATCTTCTTTTCTGCACAAATGTGACGAGTTGCTCCAGTGTCAACCCACCACTCTTTGGGATTTCCAACCAAGTTAGCCTCAGACACCACAGCAGAGAGGTTGATGTCATTCACTCCATCAGAGATGTAATCCAATTCTGTTACATTGGCTTGATTGGTGGTCTTCTTACTTGTACTTCCATGAACCTTCTTAGGGCGGCGGCAGTCAGAAGCTCGATGTCCAGTCTTGCCACAGTTATAGCATTTCCCTTTGAACTTCTTGTTGCTGTCGCTTTGTTTAGGACCATCTCCAGTAAACTTCCTCTTTTTATTATGTGGTTTATGAACTTGTTCAACCACATTAGCCTTGGACTCAATGGGATTTTTCCCATTTCTCTTTTCAGCCTTACGGTTATCTTCCTCAATTCTCAGTCTTACTATAAGTTCATCCATAGTCATCTCTTTGCGTTTATGTTTTAAATAATTTTTAAAATCTTTCCAAACCGGTGGTAACTTTTCCACCAAAGCAGCGACTTGAAAAGACTCGCTAAGAGACATACCTTCTGAATGAATATCATGCAAAATTATCTGAAAACTTTGAACTTGAGATATTACCGTTTGAGTCAACCATAACGAATCCGAAATTTACCGACGACAAATTTCTTTGTCTTGCATCCTCTGTCTTGTATTTCTTCTCCAAAGAATCCCACAATTCTTTTCTTTGACTTGAGGATGTATACATTATACAAAGATGTTGTCAAGGCCATTGAGGATGTAGTTCGCATAGGAAATCTGAATGTTTCCAAGCATCTACAACAACAACTTGCCGATCACTTTCACCCTCTTTAAGTGCTGGAGCCTCTTCATGGAGAAACCGGGCCAAATTAAGAGTTGTAAGATAGAACAGCATCTTCTGCTGCCATCTCTTAAACTCGGTACCATTAAATTTTTCCGATTTTTCTCCATGATTGATTGGTACATGAACATGGTTCTGAATAGGGACCGACACTACAAGAAAAAACACTTTTGGTGACCTCCTATTTTTTTTGGTCGCAAATAGTCCACTTTCTGCGACCAAAATTTAACTTTTGGCGACCACAATTTTTTAGTCGCGAAAAATCACCCTTTGGCGATAAAAAAAAAAGTTAGTCAAAGGCTATTTTATTGCGACCAAAACTTTTAAAAGAAAAAAGAAAAAAAGTCACTCAAAGAAAGAGAATTTGGCGACCAAAAAAAAAAGTTGAAAGAAAGTATATTAGCGACCAAAAGGCTTTTTGGTCGCGAAGAAACCTTTTGGCCAAAAAAAAAAAAATTGGTCATGAAAGTACTATTGGTGACCAAAGGCTTTTTTGGTCACTTTTATCACCTAAAAAAAAAAAAAGAAAAGATGAAGAAGTATACTATTTGGCGACCAAAAAGAAAAAAGAAAAAGTTAAAAGTTAAAAAGTTATAAAAAGGATAAAAAAGGATACTACTATAATTACATACTATTTTTTTGTTTAGCATTACATTAAAAGTTTTAAAAAAAATAAAATAACCCAATTTTTTTATGGGTTATATATTTTTATTTCCAAATATGAACAAGAAGCATGTAATTGGCGAGTGGATTGGGTTCGTGACTCTTTGGTCAAAGCAAGCACAAAAGAATTACATTTTTGGGTAAAGGCGACTTTTGGCACCAACTTACCTTTTGGTCGCTAAAAGTTTACTTAGTAATATGAATTTTTTCATGACCAAAAAGTTGGTCGCTTTCATGAAAAGTTTAGCTCAATAGGCTTTTTTGACCAAAGGCTTTTTTGGTGATTTAGGCTTTGTGCGATTAACTTTAGACCAACATGACCATATTTTTTGTCGCGAAAAGGTTTTAGTGACCAAATATGATACTTTTCGCGACCAAAATGTTGGTCACAGAAAGTGTTTTTTCTTGTAGTGCGATGTTGGTGTAACAATAGGAGTACCACTGCCAGATGCAGTTTCAGTTGTAGTAGCCATAATCTCTGATTACAAAAATCAGAAAAAAATTAAAACACAAATTAATTTTCTAGTTACTAAAACCAGAAAATAAATTATAACACAAAATAATTTTATTTTCCTTGTTACTAAAACAGGAAAAATAAAATACCAAAATAATTTTCTGTAATACCAAATAATATTCTGAAATTGTTAATGACACCAGTATCGTACTACTAGTATATTGTCAAAGAAAAGAGACAGTATATTACTACTATCTGTCAAATAGCATAAATCACTATTTGTTTTTCCAACCAGAATATTATTTTGAAAAACAGAAAATTAAATATAATGAAGATATCAAAATAAAGTCTGTCTTAAGATCGTAGGACAATCTTCACTATATTTAAACGATTTAATTCTATTGTGTACAAAACAACAATTAGAATTTAATTCTATTGTGTACAAAAACAACAATTAGAATTTAAAGAAATAAAGAAAAGGAGAGAATTTGTTTGATTACAAAAATCAAACTCAAAATAAAAAAAATAAAACAAATAAAAAACAGATTTTATTTTGTTACAAAAACAAAATTAAAATCTGATTTTAATAAACAAATAAAAATAGAAAATAATTTAATCAACTTACTTGGTTAAATTCTTCAAATAACTTTATGATCAAGTCCAGTGTTTAACACTGTGTCCTTAAGACAGATTCGTCCTCTCCACGGTGCTTTAAGAACTTGGACGTCTATCTCCCAGGATGAAATGATCTTATCAACAATTAAATGCAGCACTACAATTTAATTGTTAAATCGAACACTAAGTGTTTACACTCTTTCTTTTCGAAATAAAATGACAATATGGCGAGATTTAAAGCGAGATGGAATCTGAAAATTGGTGTGTTAATCCAAATGGGAGGTGGTCTATTTATAGATGTTAAGGTGGGTAGGATTTGAATTGAGCAATTATGAAACCCGTTGGGTTTGAACTTCATGATTTGAATCTGTTGGTTAACTATTCAAACAGATAAAAGCGGGAAGGGCCTGTTTGGATGAACCAAAATGCCAAACCGGTTTAATTGCTTTGAAAACGGAAGGGCCTTGTTTGGATGAAGAAATTCCAAACCAGTTTAATTTGAATTCGGATTAAATTCAAATGTTTTTTGGCCCAAAAGATTAGTATTGGTAACAAGCCCAACCCAACCACACACCACGCCATGCCCAAGCCCGCCTCGGCCGGCGTGTGGTGATTTTTGGGTCCAATGGGTTTAGCCCATTTTGCCCATAACCTCTCCCTCTAAAACACTTGGGTACCCCTTGGGGCACACCCCAAGTATCAAACCCATGCCTTATAAACCCTCTCAAAACCTCCCACCAAAACAATGTGGGACAAGCCTTATTCAAGCAATAAGGAATTTTCATCAAAACTCCATTTCCATGGAGCACACTTTGGCTTCAATTTCCTATTCACTCGGTAATGGTTTTAAGCAACCAAATATACCACGTGAATCACGACGCGGCATAGAACGCGTTACCACTTTGACCCGTGTAAATCGATGCACGGGCCCACCTAAAAATTAGACCAAACTTAAGAAAAAATTCTGATTTTACCCAGAATTTATAACCATTTCTAACAATTTGCTCATTTCAAATCTAATTAGAATGAAGAATTCAATTTTCAAGTCTGTCACGTAATCCACACATGTGGAATTTTTTTATTTATTTAAAACATAAAAATTGTTTTGTATTATTAAAAAAATGTTTACAAAACCATTCAATTTTATAGCAAGAGCACGTACAACTATTCATGCATTAATTGTACATCTATTTATAATTGGGTGTAAGAGCATCTCTATCATATTACTTAAATTTTATCTTAAAATATTATTAAAAAATTTATTTCCTATTTTAAGAATTACTTTTTCATTTATTTCCCCCAATAGACTCCCTATTATTTTTCTATTCTATTAACAAACTTCCTATTTTTTCTCTATTTTATTAAAATATAATTTTTAATTATAAATTTAAAAGAAAAAAATTATAAATATGTATTGCAGTCCCTAAACAAAATAAAGCACAAATAAATAAATAAATAAATAAATTTATAAGGGAGCTACAAGGACTCCCTGCAAATAGGGAGTTGGGAGTTACTGTAGCAATTTTTATTTTAGGGGAGTCTTTATGAGAGCTGCTCGAAGTGTCTAGGGCCATCAAATCCCTCAAAATAGATAAGAAGAGGATATAAGAGTTCTATTAAAGATGTTTTAAGTGCTTTAGTACAAGTACTGCACCATATATTGTATTTACACCAAACACATGTTGCACTTGCATTCGTGCACATTTTTCACTTGCACCAAGTATTCTTGTTCCAAACTCTGATTACAACAATGGGATTGAGGGTTTTGGGCCGCAACAAGAGGACTTAAAGAGGCTTGTGGTGGCTATGGTGCCAAGTTTTTGGGTGAAGTGGTTGTTGGGTAAGAAGGGAAAGATTGGTAGTGGCTAGAAAGCAACAAGGGTGATAGCTATGACGAGGGAAGGGTGAGGTGTTGAAGACGATGAAAATGGTTGTAATGACAATGAAAATGATAGTAAAGGGTTGGGAATGGTGGGAAAGGGCATGGGAGTGGTGGCCAGTAGTGAGTATTTGACTACCGGAGTTGTAAAAGGAAAATAAAGATGGAAGAAGAAGAAGGGAAGATGAGAATTCAAGAGAACCTGAGGAGTAGTTTTGTCCTAAATAATAATTTGCAATTATTTTATGAACTTCCAATTATTTTGCAATTTTGGGAAACATCTCATTATTATTTGTTTTTGTTTTTGTTTTTTTTTTTTTTGTTATTGTATATACCACTAAAATGCAATTTTTTCTAATTTTTTTGAAAAACTAAATGTTATTAATGCCACATACCAAAATATTAATATCAGCACAAAAAATTAAGGTTTAGAGATCAAAATCTAGGGACAAAATTATTTTTTAGGGACCAAATAATTTTGTTTCGGAAAGTGTCGTTATTATATTTTTAGTAAAAAAAAAATTGGACATTAGTGATGAATCATTATCCTTTTGGGACCAAATTATTTGTCTCAAAAAATAAACTATTTTGAGACCAAATTATTTTGTTTTTGAAAGTCTATTTATTAGTGACATTTTCAAAATTTTGTTGCTAAATGCCTTATTTTTTACTTTGCGAGACGACCTTTTAGCGACTAATCTTATGACAATGAAAATTGTTCTCTAAATGTCTTTTGCAACAAAATTTTCACTTTTAAGAAATCAAAATATTTGATCTCTAAAACTCTTATATGTTGTAATTTTCATAAAGATATTTTAATTTTTTTGCACCCTTATGAATGAGAAATATTTTAGAATTCTTGGCAGTATTATTTTCTTTAAAATATATATATATATATATATATATTTTAAAAAGGAAAAAGTCCATGCCTCCAAAATCCTCAATAGGGTTTTATCCTATGTAAGGTCCAACCCAACGGTTAGAGGATTTTTTTCCTTTTTTCTTTTTTTTCGTTTGGTTTTTGGTGCATGGTTAATGGAGAATCTCTAGACTTGGCAATTTACTAAGCGTAATGTTATAAAAATAAAAAATATATATTATAAACTTAATTTACAAATTAATATGACAATTGAGTTATTTCTATCATTTATTTTCAATCATTAAGTTACTACCGTTTGGGGAGTGGCTAAATTAGCCAATTAGCCAAAAAGTTATCTTTTTAGCCAAAAAGCCAACAATCCATACCATATAGTCAAAGATTTTTTTTTCTCTTTGCACACATCTTTTCGTAATTAGCCAAAAAGTCATCCCAAACATACAAGTTTTTTTTACCAACCTTTTTAGCCAATTAGCCAAAAAGTTACTGAATTAGTCTGTTCCCAAACGAGGCCTAATACTATGTTACTGATGCCGCATGAATTTGTTAAAAACAAGGTTTTATTAAAAAAAATTAAAAAATAAAAATTGTATGTATAACATTTTCAATTTGCTAAACACATCATTAGAACATGTTGGTCTCTCTAGGTTGACTATTAAATTAAAGAAAATACAAAAGAATGTAAAAGCTATATTTGGTGCCTCAAATTTATCTGAAGTATGGTGTGAGTCACACTTATAATAGATCTCAACCATACCACACTTCTTATATGCTTTTTTATGTACCTAGCAATGGTGATATTATGATTCAATAACATCTTACCATTGTTAGTCTGCTTGTAACGTTTACATTTTCGGTTTATATTTACAAAAATTTTATAAACTAATTTTGTTTAATTTTAGAAAAACATAAATTACAAACGTGTTTGGTAATTGACAAAATATTTTAAAAATTTTAAAATATAAAAAAAAGTGAAATAGCAGTGGTGGAAAATGGTGAGGGTGGGTGGTGGGTGGCGGGTGGTGG
This sequence comes from Camellia lanceoleosa, assembly GCA_025200525.1. NCBI lineage: Eukaryota > Viridiplantae > Streptophyta > Magnoliopsida > Ericales > Theaceae > Camellia > Camellia lanceoleosa. The sequence continues at coordinate 85,792,766 of CM045766.1, read as the reverse complement.
TGGGTGGTGATGGTGGCGGGTGGGTGGGTGACGATGGCGGGTGGTGGGTGGGTGGGTGACAATAGCGGGTGGTGGGTGGGTGGGTGACAATAGCGGGTGGTGGATGGTGGCGAGTGGGTGGTGGTGGTGGCGGGTGGTAGGTGGTGGTGGTAGATGGGTGGCGGGTGGTGGTGGGTGGTGGCGGGTGGATGGTGGTGGCTAGTAGGTGGCGGGTGGTGATGGTGGGTGGGTGGGTGGCGATGGCGGGTGGAGGTGGTGGTGGTGACGGGTGGAAGAGGCAAGTCAGGGGCGGATGGCGGGTGGTGGTGGTAGCAGGTGGATGGCGGGTGATGGTGGTGGTAGGTAGTGGGTGAGTGGTAGATGTCTGGTGACAGGTGGTGGATGGTGGTGGTGGTGGATGGTAGTGGCGGGTGGTGGGTGGTGGTGGTGGTGGCGGCGGCGAATGGGTGGCAGGTAGGTGGTGGTTGGTGGCTGGTGGTGGCAGGTGGTGGTGGGGGGTGGCTGGTGGTGGCAATGGTGGCGGGTGATGGCTAGTGTTGGGTGATTAAAAAAAAAAAACTCAAAACTCAAAACGGAAACACATTTTTTGAGTTTACATTTTTTGGTCAAATTTATAAACTGAGACTACTGATTTATAAATCAAAAATTTACTAAACAAGATTTTATTTGAGTTTTTAAAATTTTTGTAAATATACACTACAACAAAAACATACTTTAGTGGCATTACACTAGTGGCATATTTTTAGAAAATATCACAAAAAATGATATTTAGTGGCACGTTTTTTAAAAATGTCACAAAACGACAAACATAAAAGGCTCTAGTGACATTTCAATGAACAAGTGTCACAAAACTATAACAAAAACATACTTTAGTGGCACTACACTAGTGGCATATTTTTAAAAAATGCCACAAAAATGATATTTAGTGGCATGTTTTTTAAAAATGCCACAAAACGACAAACATAAAAGGCTTTAATGACATTTCAATGAACAAGTGTCACAAAATTATAACAAAAACACACTTTAGTGACATTATACTAGTGGCATGTTTTTAGAAAATGCCACAAAAATAATATTTGGTGACACATTTAGATAAATGCCACAAAGCCACAAACATATAAGGCTCTAGTGGCATTTCAATAAAGAAATGTCACATCAATTTTATCACATTTTATAAAATAATGACACAAAAAATTATATTCGTGACATTTACCAACAGATACCACTAAACTTTAGTAGCAAAGGCATTTTTTAAAAAATGTCAAAACACTAGGTAGGTGCAAATTACTTTTTATGGCACTTAGGTGAAAAGTTTCATAAACAAATATTTTATAGCATTTTGAGAAATGCCACTAAGTCAAAAACTTTCTAAGCTTATAATGATATTTTTGAAAAAATAAAAAATGCCAACATATTTTTAAAATTTTTACAATGCAGTAAATGATTAAAAATAAATAAATTAAACTCAATATACACTACAGGAAAAAGCATATTCGGCGACTAAATTTCCTGACAAAAAAAAATTTGGTCGCTGAAAGTATAGCTTTCAGCAACCAAAACAGCATTAGTAGTCAAAAGTAAAGCTTTTTGGCGACTAAACAATTTTAGTAGCCAAAAGTCTACAATTGGCGACCAAAACTAAGTTTGGTCGCTGATTATATGGGTTTTAGTGACAAAAAAAATTTTAGTAGCCCAAAGTAAAGTTTTTTGGTGACTAAAAAAATTTTAGCAGCCAAAAGTCTATAATTAGCGACTAAAAAATAAGTTTAGTCGCCAAAAGTGGTTATTTTTAGCGCGAGAGAACTAAAATCCTAAGGCGGGAATTCAATTTTTTGGCGACCAAAATTTTGGTAGGTGAAAGTGCATCTTCGGTGACCAAATCCGATTTTGGTCGGCAAAAGTTAAGCTTTTTAGCGACTAAAAAATAATTAGTAGCCAAAAGTATAGAATTAGCGACCAAAAAATATTTTTAGTCGCCAAAAGTAGTCTTTTTTTTATTTTACTAGTAAGTAGTTTATTTTACATAAATTATGTTTAATAAAATAATTATGTTTATACATATACTTTTATATTAATATAGATGTATGTACTATATAAATAATATACATTGCATATATAATCATATGGTGCTATAGAGGTGTAGTGGGAATAGTATAGTGTATAAGGTTTATGGTGCGGAAGGTTGGCGGTTCGAGTCTTTGCAAGAGCAAATCAAATTGTTCTACAACGAATTATCGTCACGAATGGCACTTGATAGCGTTACGAATAGTGCCTACCAAGACATTAAAGTGTCACTGAAAGGTTTTAGTCTTGATGGTGTAATGACACTTATAAGTGTCACTAACTCTTTTTTTAATGGCGCTTTATAGTGCCACAAATAATATCTACCATGACATTAAAATGTCATTGAAAGTTTTTAACCATGATGGTGCAGTGGCACTTGCAACTATCTATCGTGGCACTCGTATCTACCGTGTCACCGATAGAAGTGGCACTTGTTCAAAATGCCACAAGACCAAAAAAATGTCATTAGAAGAATAGTTTTGTGGCACTTTCAAATGTCACTAAACTAAGAAAATGTTATAGTGATAAACAGAAAAATAAAAACGTAAGTGTTACCAAACGGCACCTAAATGATTATGGAAGATGTAATTATATCTTAAAATGGAATTCACTACCCATTTATAATTGGGAGCTCATGCCATAAATTGAAATTTCAAACTTATTTCTCAATACCTCCATGCGTTAAACTCACAAGGTCATAAGAACTTGCATTTTCTGTTGGACATATTCACCCTTGTATGAATTGAGCTAAAAAAATTTAAAATTCTCATAACTTGAGTTGTACAAATCTGTTTTTAACAAAATTGATAAGAGTGAGTGAATCAAATTTATCATTTGTAATTTTTTTACAATTCAATGACTGATAAATTATTAATGATTTTTTTAAGTGATTTGTTATCACTGAATATGTTTTTAATAAATTTATTAAACCTATCGCTGCTACTTCCTCTGTGTCTATTTGTGTGTAGTTATTTTTCTGTGAATGAATAAATATATAAGTAAATGACAATGAATGCAAGAGTAAGCAAGTAAGAGTGTGTGTGTGAGTGCACCCGCGCGTGTGTAAATGTGAGTGAGTGAGTGTGTGAGTATGAGTGATTAAGTGGTGGAAGTGTTGGCAGTAGTGACTTGGTAAATATGTTATTTTTGTTAGAAAATGGCCGGGGAAATGTCATCGGAAACCATTGTTGGAGTGATCGATGGAAACTATCATCGGAGGTGGTTGTTAACACCCAGAGACAAGAGTTGGAAGTGGGCACTTACAGGCGGTAAAGGAGTCATAGTAGGGATGAGCAAGGTGAATGAAAGGTATTTTAGGAATATTGACAGGTAAAAATAAGAACATGACTTATAGGTAAATAAATTTAATTAATAGAATCAACCCATAAATATCTCAAAACTTAAAGCTAGGTTTTTTTCAGGCCTAAACCCAATGATCACAATTTGGGTTGAGTTAGAATTGTCCATTTTGATTCACTTGAGACTAAGCACTGAATCTTATACAAGTTTGGATTAGCTGAACGTCTGTCTAAACTCAACACAAAATATGAAGTGATCTAACTCGAACCCAAGCCAAACTTTTGTTTTGAACTTCTTGTCCAATTCTAGGTCAAGCCTGAGCTCGAGTTTTACTCAAAGAAGTTGAGCTGCCCAAATTCAAACAAAAAGTTTAAATTTATGTGTACCAAACAATATAATATAAAATATTAGAATATTATTAATATTCCATGTTTATTATAGGGTTGATTAAGTTTTGGACGAATTACACTAACGGTCTCTATAGTTTGGGACTTGTGTCACTTTGGTCCCTGACTTTTCAATTGTGACACATTTGATCTTGAATTTTGAATCTTGTTTCAAATAAGGACAATTGAAAATATCATTGCTTAATTTCAAGAACAAAATTGTCAAGTTGATAAAATATAAACTAATTTGACAAAAATAAATGTTAAAAAAATATTATTGAATTTTAAAAAATTATTTTTACCAACTAAAGATAAAATTATGTAAAATTAATAAACCTTTTAGACATTTATTTATTTATTTAATACCAAATTAATTTTTATTATATGTTTGGATGGTGATCAAGTAATGGGTGGTTGTTTTATTTTTATTAAATTAGTTTCTATATTTCCAAAAGTCAAATATTGCAATGACTTTGATATTGTTATTAAATCAATCTATTAAATTAAAAAATTCAAAACTAAAAACATTTTATATATTAAATATATTGATTACACATTAAAATATTAATAACCACCCATTACCTAATCATCATCCAAACACATAATAAAAATTAATTTGGTAAAAATAAATAAATGTCCAAAAAAATGATCAATTTTACATAATTTTACATTTGGTGTGTACAACTAGTATTTTAAATTTTAAAAATATTTTTTTGACATTTATTATTATCAAATTAGTTTATATTTTATCAAATTGACAATTTTGCCCTTAAAATTAAATAATGTTATCTTCAATTGTCTTTATTTGGAGCAAGATTCAAAATACAAGATCAAATGTGTCATAATTAAAAAGACAGAGACCAAAGTAATACGAGTCTCAAACTATAGGGACTGTTAATGTAATTTGCCTTTAAGATTTTGGTTTTCAAAATACTAAATACGAGTGTCATTTTTATTCCCAATATTAAATTGTGTTAATTTAATTTTTAATACATAAAATTATTTTAATTTAATTCTAATATTTAAATTGTGTTATTTTAATTTAATGACCGTAAAAGCTCTTGCAACTCAATGTCAAGCCTACATACCCACAAAAACACATCTTCCAATAGGGGCTATTAATAAGAACCATATGTTGTTAAAATATTTATAATATCAACATATTTTTAACACATTCCAAACACTTTTACATAATTGAATACATTTTTTTTATCACTAACAACAGCTCTTAAGACTATTTTAGCATTTCCATCATATAATGCTTTATGCTGCTAAATATGCACAGCCAAAATCGATAGACAATCATGGGCTTGTTTGGTACAGTTTTTTGCAGCTAGAAACTAATAATTTGAAAGTAGAAATTAAAAGTACCACTTTCTTTACTTCTTGACAATCAAATTTTTATTTCTAACATCAAATAATTTTTATCTTATAAACTGCAAACAGAAACCGCACCAAACACGTATAAGTAACCTCATAAACTACATCCAACATGGCCATAATGCTGCTAAATACGTATAGCCAAATTGCAGGTACTGATACTGGTACTTTGCCCCCACGTCCACTACCCATCACCACTGTCCCCCGCCCCATCCTTCTCGACTCCGACGACAACTTTACTATAAACTCTCCCTCAACCAGCCGATTTTTACTTTTGTCATCACGACCACCATCTTCATGGCATTGCTCGGATTCCCCATTTTTATCTTCTCTCTCATCCTCATCATCGTTGTCGTCCTCAACGAGATGAATGAGTTGGAGAGTGAGGCGACCATCGAGCCTTTTCGCCCGAAAATACTGGCGTTGCCTGACTTTCTCTTCCCTAATGATCAGTCGTCCGTCACTTGTATAGTACCTCTTCAACGCCCACGGCATGTGCAACTGTATCGGTGGCGGGTACTCTTTCTTTCTCTTCTCCCATTGGTGATCACAATGCTGTCGGTGATATTTCTCTTCGCTACCACCACCGTCGATCACCACTTCTTCATAATTCTGTATTAGGTCAACACCACTCTCCATCCCAATGTGGTCTCCCATATCTGAGAACCATCTATGGGTTTGGAATGATGAAAAGGAATGCATGAGGGTTTTGGAGAGAGAAAGAAATGGAGTTAGTGAGAGAAACAAGAGGGTTATTGTTGTTTCTATATATGGAGGTGTATATAAGTAAGCGTTATGATCAAGAAGAGAAACCATGGAAGAGAGGGAGAGATTCACATATTAAGATTGGATTGTTTGTGGCTTTTGAAGATGTAAGAATCTATATTTACACAGTGGATTTACTTATAATAGATATAAAAGAAAGTTAGATAGTCAATTAATGATGAGATTAAATGGATAATCATTATCCTCAAGCATGCCAAAATTAGGTAAATATAATTGGGATGTGATCTGGATTAGTATTATAAGATCAACTTCTCTCATTGTGTTTGAAGTCCTCTTCTATGTTAAGGCTATGTTTACTTGGTAGATTGGATAAGAGTTATTATTGCTAAAAATTAAGATCAATTGGAAATTATAAATAGTCTTGATAAAAAAAATTTATTTAACACAATTAACAAAAAAATAATAATAAATAAATAAACCTAATTACTAGCGATAGATTTCTTGGTAGTTATTGTTTTCCCCTCTAGAACCTTACTCTTGTTATCTCTCATGTTGATGATAAAATATAAGATAGAGGTTACGGTTGGAGTAAGAACCTTAACTACATAATTATAAAACCTCAATTTCATTCTAGCCCATCATAAATAATAGAATTACAAATGGGTCTAAACTAGTCTTTACACATATGGCTTGATCCATACTCTTTTAGTACATATAATATGATCAAAATATGTACTATTAGAGATGTGTCCATAACCGAGTTACATTTCCATATAGATTACAATTTGATGGATCTAATTGACACTAATACTTTATTTAATAGTATAAAATATATAGTTATTTGATCTATGTATGTCCACTTACAAGTTTTTTTTTTTACAATTTCCCACTTAAACCACATTGGTCAAATTCACTATGGCATTTGATGATATTAATACCATACTCGAATTTATGTTCAAATGATATTACAATATCCCATTTTTTAAATCTTAATGATATTAATGACTATAGCATTTGAATATAAATTTGTCAAATTGACTCAGTAACATTTTGTTGGGATCATGAGGGGAGGTGAGAAAATAAAGGAAATGATTATATATGATTTTTTACAATCATGTTTGGATAAATAAAAGAGAAGAGAATATGTTTCTCACCTATCTTGCTTGGATATAGAATAAGTAAGAAAAATAAAAAGAAAGTATTTTATTTTATTTTACTAAAATAATTTTTCATATTAATAAGTTATTTTTTCAGCTTCACCATAGGATCAACAACATCAAACATGATTTTTTTTTTTTTTTAAAAAAAACAACAACAAAAAACAAAATTAAAAATTAAAAAATTATCAATGCTTGCAAATACTCCAAATACAGCACATCAACCACACAAAACAAACATACTGTTCTGAACATGGGATCACCTCATGAAATTCAAAGTAAAAACTTGAGTAGATGGAAGTGTAGACACCCCATTTTTGACCACCCTTAAGACTTAGGCGCTACTAATTGCTTACTTGGTGATGAAAGGCGTGCAGTGCAAAGGTTCGATTTCTTCAGCAATGAGAGAGTCAAATCCCAACCTTACACCCCATTTTTGGGCCAAAGCTTTTTGATCAAAATGATTTTGAGACCTTAAAACCCTCACTTTGAAAGTATTTTTAAAAATGATTCTACGATGTTCCAAGGCTCGCATTTCGTTAAATGTTGCACTTTTCGGTAAACCGAGCAAGGACGAAATAGAAATGAATGAAAGAGAGGTGAACTCCTTGAAAAAAAATTTTAAAAAATCTTGTATAAAGGTTTGGATTTGAAGAAAATTGGAGGAGAGAGAAGAAACCAGGTTAGGGAACAAGTTGGGCATAAACCATTAAGAGAGAGAGTCGAGCAACCCTCGCTAAATCGGGCTTATCCATTTGTACACTTGGATTTCAGATATGAGGCCACCATCATTGGAAATTGGACTTCCGGAGCTTCATTTTTCACTCAAGAATCCTCTCAAGCCAAGGCCAGATGAGGGATATATGGCTGGTTAAAGTTAGGCATCAATCCGGTTGGACCGAAACTGAGCAGTTTTCACTAAAAGAGGGATATCTCTTAGCACATTTGGAATTTTTATGTGAGGCTACCACCATTGGAAAGAAGACTTCCGGGGCTTCAATTTAGATACAAGACTGACCTGCAAAGGAGTCCAGATGAAGGAAATATGCCTAATTGAAGTCAGGGCCAGAAACCAGTCTTTGATTTCCAGCCACTAGTGAAGCTTGTCGGCCATGTGTCGGCCACAAATGGTCTTTGTCGGCCATATGTCATCCAAAAGGGGTTCTTGTCGTCCACAAAAAGTGGCCGGTCGGCCACAAATGTCCAGAAAGCTCAGAATTTGCAGATATCTTTCCTCCAGCTATTCTACATTGTGCCAGCTGTCCTGTATTCAGATATTTTGACCCAAGGCTTGTATATTGCTATATATGAAAGCCATATCTCTCATATTGGAGGGTTAGAAAAGTTTGGGAGCCCCTCTCTCTAAAATCTCTCTCTATAATCCTCTCTCTAGATTGCTCTCTTGAGCATTTGTGCTTAGAAGCTTGCATATTTCAAACTTTAACTTATCAACCCTTAACAAAAGTGGTTCATCCTTGGATTGAGGTTGCTTGAAGCTCTCTTGGAGCCTCCTTTGAGCTCTAAAATGGTGGTTTAAGCTCAGATTTGTGCAAGTTGTGTGCTTTGCTTCAAAGGTTTAGAACTTACCCCATTTAAGCTTATTTTGCACACTTGTTTTACCACCTTTGCAAACTGTTTTTGGCCTGGTTTTCAACTACAAAAACCTATGTTTTTAAGGTTTAAAAATGGTGGTTTAAGCCCTTTTTGGAGTTAGGGGTGGTCTACCCTTCTGGTAGCTTGTTTGCTAAGTTGTTGTGCCATCTTTCAAAGTTGTTTTAAATCAAACTTTTTAGCCTTTCTAACCACTGAAAATCAAAGAATTTTTAGTAGTAAAAACCATGTTTTGAGATCCAAAATAGGAAGGGGTGGCCTCCCATCCTTGTGTCTTATTTGCAAGTGAAGATAGTCTAACATGTGAGCATGTTTTTCTACCTTTTTATGACTTGATCTCAACATGTTTTTGCTACTGATTTAGCACGCTTTAGCTCTGTTTTGAGCTGTCTTGGTCATATGAGGTTTGCTTTGTATAGCTATAGTGTAATTGCCTTCACTAGCTTTTTGTTTTAAGGCTTTTAACATGTTTTGCATAAGATGATTGCATGATATAGCATCATTTAACATGTGATTTCAGTGTGTATATCTCTGTCATACTCTCACTTACTTCACTCTTTCATTGCTTTTGAGAGTCGTGTTTTGAGCCTAGCTTGTGAGCCAACACATGAGCATGTTTTTATACCTTTTTGTGCTTCAATTCCAGTATGATTTGGCCATTGTTTTGGCATGTTTAAGCTCTTTCCAGAGCTGGTTTGGTCATTTGAGCTTGATATTGCATGCCTCTAGTGTAGTGTTCTTCACTAGTTTTGATGCTTTTGGCTTTTAACATGTTGTGTATATTTTGCTTACATGATTGAGTGTCTTTTTCATGCCATTTCAAAGACTAAAAATCAAGAACCTCCTTATTTCTTCATTTTTCCATTTGTTTTGAGGGTTGGTTAACCTTATGATTGTGTTTAAGCTTGAGATAGAGCTTATGCTCAATGGCTTTAACCCTCTTTTGGGGGTTCCTCCTAACCAAAGGCATGGTCTCTTTCATGTCTTAAATCATCCTTTGGTTGACCCCTCTCTTATTAGAAGACTTTCACATTGGACTATATCGGTTAAAGGACTAATCGGTAATCTAAAATATATGTGTAAACAAAATGAATCAAGTAAAACTTAAGCAAGATAAACATATGTGTGTTGTATTGCATGTGTTTGGATCGGACGTTAATCCAAACACAAGAAATGTGGGACATTTCATACTCAAAGTGATGAAATATGCCACGCTTCTTGGTCACCGTCACCCTTGATCATGAAAGATAAGGTGGTAGTTCTTTGAGTCTATTTGTGCATTCATTAAGCTTGTATAAGTTTGGTTCTTTGGCCATCATGCATGAAAATGCTTGATTAGTGGCTTGAGAGCCAAGTGCCATACTTTTTTGAGCTTGAGAAATGATAAAGAGGGTGGCAGTACACACATTCCTTAAAAAATACATTGATTTGCCTCTGTTACTCTCTGTTGCAGCAAAACCATAAGTTTGGAAAAAGAGGTGGCCGACCGGCTACTTGCAGTAGTCGACCGGCCAGTTAAGGTGGCCGGCAGCCACCTTCTATGGCCGACTGGCCACCAGTCCATTTTTGTGCAAAGTGTTCTTGTGTTAGAGCAGAAGCAGTCTAGAAGTTGGTGCAATGTTTAGAGATCAAGGCGAGTGCAAACAGAGGCAACCGATGGCAAGACAATGGATTTTTGGGAGGAAGCCAACCGAGCATGCATGTCTTCCTCGCCCCCACAAGGCCACTTTATCGTTTTACTAGTTAGTCAGCATAGTTAATTCAATTCAAGTGTTGTAATATTTTAATTAACTTTGCATAGCTAGTTATTCATTTGCGTTGTAATAATTAGCTTAGCTCAGTATAGCTTAGCTTATTTGTTCAAACCCTCCTTCGAGAGGGCGCAATGTTGTAATAAGTGTGTGTGTGTGTGTGTGTGTGTGTGTGCATGTCTTCCAACTCCACTTCTTTCTCTCTTTTACTTAACCGCTTTCGATGGTTAGTTTAGGGCACGTTTAGATTAGCATACCTTATGCTTGCATATTTGCATCATTCATTTGTCTTGTAGGCACCGGGCTCAGCGTATCATTCAAACTGCATTGTATTTCAATACTTAGTTGAATATGTGTATCAAATTGTTGCATTCATATGCCATCTTAGATAGCTGAGCCTATTAAATTACATATTGCATGTGTTGTATTAGACATTTTGTATAGTTAGGATCATGCATATTTCTAACTAGCTTTTGTTTTGGCTCGGAGTACACTGTAAGTGTTACGTTTTAGCATACTTGCATGAGTGTGAGTGTTTCCATGATAGCATGTTTGCCATAAGGCTATTTGCTTAAGTGATTAACTGCATGAGTGCCTGTGGATGGAGGCTTTGTTGCTTGAATTGGACGATTCAATGATTGTGAGGTTTAAGCCCACTTTGCGAAGTGGCAAATCATGTTTTAAGCCCATCGTGTTTGATGGCAAATCCGCACTTTAGCCCACTTGCAGTGGCACTTTCAAACCATTTATAAAAAAAAAAACATGAATTGAAATGTTCCAATTCTCGCGACTTAGTCTATATTTGCTTGTATGTGTGCACCACATAGTAAAGTTAGCTAATAACTGGATAAGAACATATGAGGTTTATAAAATAACATATCATGGTAGTAGAGGCTAATCTTTTGATCAAGTGAGCGGGAGTGCTCATTTCATGACCTTCTCCTCTCGTACCCAAGTTCCCGAGCCGAGGCAACTTTGGTGATGACAAACACACGGCCTTTGGCACGAGTCAGGGTTTCCTAAATTTTTTAAAAATAAAATATTTAGGTGGCAACTTTGTAATCCGCAAAGCGATCCAGTTTTGGTATTATTTGATTTAAAATCTGATTTTCCAAAATGATTTGCTGGATTGGACTCTTTGGTGTTTCTCAGTCTCACATTGCACTTTGTGAGATTAGATTCAGAACCGTGACGAGAGTCCGAACTGTAGGAGACCAATTTACGCCTCTCCGAAAGGGGGGTGCCCGAAGAAAGTCGGGTCCATGGGAAGTTCTAGCCAAAAAAAAACGAACGACAGTGTCTTATAAGAAGGTTGATGGTCTTCAATAGCAAGTGAGAGGGTAATTTATAAGAAAATTGGGCCGAGCTGGGTAATGGGCCATTCTATGGGCTGCAGTGAGAAGGTCTAGGTAAAAGGGACTTGACAAGTGGACCAAGTGTTAGCTCGGTCCAAGAGTACTTACAGTTACCACGGTTGGAATGGATATAAGCCCTGTTTGGTACAGTTTATTTCCAGCTTATTTCAGCTTTTAGCTTAATTTAAGCTATTTTGATATGTTTGGTTCATCTTAATAATACAGCTTATAGCTTTTTATAAGTCAAAAATCAACTTATTCTTTGAGTGGGGGAGGAGAAGCTTAATTTATAAGTCAAAAATCAGCTTATGTTCACAGTTATAAGCTATAAGCTGTTAGACTATAAGTTATAATCACTTTCTCACAGCTTTACCAAACGGGGCCATAGTTAGCTCGGTCATAGTATTTAAGACCGAGGTATTTGGGCTTGTGGACCTTGTTCTCGTTAGCTCGGTCGTAGCCTGCTACGGATAGCTTGGTCAAAGCTGACTACGGTTAGCTCGGTTACGGTAGACCAAACCAAGGTACAGGCAATAGAGGGGACAACCGAGCTAAATGGAGCTCAGTCATTTCTGCCAGTATAGCATAACTATGTTAGCCCGGTCGTTTTGTCATACTACCGAGGTAAAACCATCTCACTTGGTTTAAGTAGTGAGCGGGGTGTTGAAGGATAAACATTATCTTTCTGGAAAATAATTCCTAGGAGGACTCTGCATGGAGGAATAAGAGTCCTACTAGGATTATGCCAGGTGGAACCTATAAAAGCTCACAACATAACCTATGGGAGAGGTAACACAATTTTGATTCCCGAATACACAGAACTTTTTGCCTATTTGCCTGTTTTGCTGACTTAGGCATCGGAGAGGTATCCGACACACATCTGCCGGCTAGCTCACGTTTGTGTTTTCAGGGAGTAAAGCGATGACGTTTGGAGGAGCGTAGACTTGATTAACAAGATTATACGGGAAGAATATTTCTTGCTGGTACAGCAAGTGTGCAATAGTTATATAGGATAGAGATTGGAATTTGTGTTTTTTCATGAGGGTAATTTTGGTATATTAAAAAAGTTTCATTAAATCCATTTTTTTTCTCACCAAATCTCACTATTTTTTAAGAGAAATTCTGGTTTGATGAGAAACTAATTTCTCACCCAACTTAACTATCCAAATAAGTGACGGGTTTTCTATTCTCATCATTTTTTTTCTTTTCTCACCAAACCTCTCCATCCAAACGGAGTGTAAATTTGTCAATTCGCATATAAATCCACCCATATTAGTCTATATTTATAAGTAAAATTACCTTACATTTATCTACCTAAAATCTTTTTTAATCGTAATGTTATTAATAACTGGAGTTTTTAACTTAGTGATTGTATATATAGCACCACTTTGTGATATGTGTAGGGGTGATAAACTAACCAAGTAGCTCGAGCTTGATCCATGTTTGGCTTATTAAAAGCTCGTTCAAACTTAATTTGTCAAATAAATAAGTCAAACTTGAAAATATTTTAAAACTCATTAAAGTTTTTAAGCCAAACTTGAATAGTCAATTGTTAGTTCGACTCGGTTCAATAAGCCTAAATTATATAAAATATCAAACTACTTGAGCTCGGCTCGATAAAAACTCATTTGAGATCGGCTCTCGAAAGTTTAACAAATCAAGTTAGAACAAATTTTGAAACTCGTTAAAATTATCAAATCAAACTTAAACAATTATTTATGTTCTTCTAACTTTGTATTTCTAATTCATGTGACTTGCTTAAATCATTAGTTTAAATTTGGATTTTTTATTGATAAATCCAATTTAGAGGTGTTCTATTCCAATAAGTCTACAAAGGAAAGTTATAACCTAGTTAGTCCCATGTGTTTATACTTTTATTCCATAAGGTTCTTTTTTCCTGATTTATATTTTTTGTCAGCTGACAACAATGTGAAGGTTCACATTGAGTTTTTAATCTCTAAAAATAACAGAATCATGCTCACTAATCCAAGCAAATATCACTGCATATTAATACTATGCAAGCCAACTTGATTTTAACATAATAGTCTTGTCTTGTTGTGTTCATGGCTCAATTAGAGTTTTTTGAAGTTATGACATTATTCACAGTATGACTCATATAAATATTAGCGTGAACATTTACGTTATACTTATTGCTAAAATAATGGTCACATGGGTTTGGTCAATGTGGTTATGTGAATATTAATGCTGAGATAATATGTAAATGTTTCCTTTATGTTGTCAAAATTTTGTTCATGTCAATATAAGAAATCAACATATATTGGTGCTGTCTCAGTGACCTATGTGAACATTTACACCTTGATTAATTCCATTATTACTTTTGTTTTTACATCCACATTCATGTAAATATTCACATCTCCAGTGATATTTGCTTGGGTTAGTGAATATGATTTTGTTATTGTCATTGATTTTGATTTTTTATTATTGGATTTCAATTCATATTAATTTGAATTAAAAATTTGTCATTGTGTTGTTAATTGGTGTTAATATTAGTCGCACACCCATATAATATTAAATGGTGAATATGTTTTCACTGCGTTCATTACCACTGTGACAAGGTGATATTAAGGTTCACATCAGTATTGCATCAAATTATACAACCACAAGTCTCAACTCTCATTTTGAATACAAACATGATGTGAATATTCACACTAAAACATACGAATGTGAAGGTTCACATGAATTCTGAAATATAGATAAAGGCACTATGGTTTCAAGGTATTAATTACTAACATGGAATAATGATATTAAAGTTCACATCAAAATTGCATTGCTCACATATCACATTAAGCCAATGATTATGTGAAGGTTCAAATCGATTTTTTAATCTCTAAAAATATGACTACATCAACATTGCATTAACCACAAACCATCATTTATGTGTGTACACAAACATGAAGTGTACATTTATCCACAATTAGATTATTTATGTGAATATTAATATCACGAATAAAACATTAAATAAATCAATGTAGTTATATTAAGCCAATGGTTATGTACACATAATTATAAGACAACATAAACCAATATGACTATTAACATTGACTTTCTCGTAGCAAGTAGTATAATAACATATCATTGTATCTTATTAAGTACAATTAAAATAACTAATTATGGTTCTTTTGTCCAATGTATTTTAATATTTACAAAATCGCAAATGATATGAAATTCATATTCATGTTTTTCTCGCTAATGTAAAATATGTCTTTTGATGCCTTGTACGTCTCTAGCACGCATACGATGACATCGTTGAATTTCATGCATTTGTTGAGGTCAACTTTATAGATCTTTAACACATCAAACAATTGCCAAAATGACGTTTCCTTTAAACAATCTAGCTGAGGATCTGAGAACTTGGTGCTCGTCATCAGTTTCACTAACCCAATGATGTTAGATCAGTAGTTGACCTTTTTCATGTTCACTTTCGAGGGGCTGGCAATTTGTTCAAGTTTGTCTTTAATGTGGAACTGTTCTCTTTTTCTTTTGTCATGAAATCTATGAGCAACATATATTTGTTCAATTAGAAACAAATTTATTTTTAATGGTCACAAATGGTAAATCATAATAAGTACAAACTATAGGTGTTGTGAATAGTTGAATAATGTGACCATGGTTGCATTGAGCAAAACCATGATGTCAATATTCACATGAACACTGTACAACATAGGATAAAACAATAAAAATCAAATAAATTGTGTGAACATTCACATGGATCATATATCATGTCATTAGTTCATGTGTCTGAAAAATGAACAAAATTTTGAGAGTTCAAATCATTTGATCATAATGAACAACACCAACAAGGATAACAACCAAAAAATGAGAAGAAAATAACAAATGAAATATGGAATAATAACATATTACAACTATTAAACTAACACGATGTACACATGATATTAATCTTCACATCATTACATAATATATTTGACTATGAATGTTTACAACTAAATATATGGTGTGAATATTCACATGGACCGTATTTTATGTCACTTCTTATTTTTTATGAAAAATAATAAAAAAAAAATAGAGATTCAAATTATATTAATAATGCTAACATTCACAAAATGGGAAAAAATAACTACAATATTATGAAATAATAGCACATTACAGCCAATCAACAAGAATAATGGCCACATGATATAAATGTTCACATCATGTTCATTACAATCAAACGTAAAGGGAAAACATAACAACGATAATATCAAAAAGATGTTTTAGAATTCACATTGAACCAAAAAGAGGAAGGAATGATAGTGTGAATATTCACATGGACCATATTTTATGCCACTTTCATGGAAAATAATCAAAAATTGGAGGTTCAAATTATTGGATCATCATTAACAATCAACAACACCAACAAGATAAACATTCACAAAAGAGGAAAAAAATAACTACAATATTACAAAATAATATCATATTACAACTAATTAATAAGAATGATAACCACATGATGTAAATGTTCACATCAGTTCATTATAATCAAACGTAAAAAAGGGGAACACAACAACGATATTTACCAAAATAGTTGTTTGGAATTCAGATTGAACCAAAAAGTATGGAGAATGATGGGTGCTTACGCTTTGTTCATCATTTTGGTCGATTGTACACATTGACCGATGTGAACTTTCAGAGATGTGTCTTCAAATCGCTGGCAATGAATGAACAACGGTTAGATGATGAGACGTTGGTGAGATTGAATCGATGTAAACTTTGCAAAGATGAATCATCACTTTGGTCTACGTTTTCAGGAATGACTCGGCGACAATGGAATGACAGTAGGATGGTGGACGGCACGATGTGAAACCTAAGGTTTGGAAAAAATGACTAACCTTAGGGTTTGGAAGAGATGATAGTGAGAGTTTTGGGAAGGAGATATTTTTTGCTTGAAATATGGAATGATGAAAGTGGAGTTTTTGATGGGGTTTGATTTCAAGAATGAAAATATGTATATGAGGGTTTGGGACTATTTGGTCTTATTACATCGAATAGGATCTAATAGAATACTCAAAAACATTTTGGGTTAAATGGAATAGAACTTTTAAAAAGGGGATTTACTAAAAAAGTTCCCTTTAAATTTAGGGTTAGATTTCTTTTATGTTCAAATTTTAACATAAGAGAATTTGAGGGACCTATAGAGCCTATCATAGATTCCGTTTCGATAATTCAAACCGTTAATGCCTCAATTGTAACAATTCAGATTTTTAATTATTATGTAGAATTTATACTAATATTATTTAATTCCAGTTCAGAAAATATATAATTTATTATATATTATTATGCGTAATTTTATAAAATAACATAATTATTAAAAATTTAGAGGTCAAAATATAAATAAATAATTAAGTTTGAATAGGCTTGGATTAATGGAGATTAATAAGGAAATGACACGTGGCAGTGGCTTGGGGCTCACGAATTGAAATTGTATATAAAGGGCGAAGTTGACTCAGTAAAGAAGGAAAAGAGAGAAAGAAAAGAAAGAAGAAAAGGAAAGAAAGGGAAGAAAGAAAAGAGAAGAAAAAGGAAAGAATAGTGGAAGGTGAAAAGGTTTTTGGTAGTTGAAAGAAATAGTAAGGTATTAAAGTTAATGTGAGTTATATTATACCTTGAGTCACCAAAATGTATTTTACTTATATTTTGACTTACCAAAATCTGTTTTACACAAGTTATGTTTTATTTATATATTAATAAAAGTTATGTTTTATAAAGGTTTCATTTACGTGGTTTTACTTCTGAACCCTATTTCCTTAAAAGTAAACCCATGGATATATTTGTTTTACTTTCAAAGAATATTTGACTATGACCTTATATGAAAATATGTTTTGTGAGTACCACCACGGGAGTCCCATGCCTTGGGGGACTTAAATAACCATTGGTTAGTGATTGACCACTCTGTGGTCCAGTGTTTGTCGTGGATCCATTGACCAATGTAGTGCTTAGTACTTAGTGATGTACCATGGTTATGGTTGTAAAGTGATTTCCGTATTACATGTTAAATGATCCAAGTATCGTTAAATGATTTCCGTACTATGTATGTTATATATCACGCTCTTTTAGCCAATAATGATCCATGGTGAATTTTATGCCCTTATGCTCTTAGTATAATATTTCTCACCCTGTCATGTACTTATAGTTTTTACCACTTTCAGGTGACATGTCGGGACCAGCGTGTTGGATAGGCACAAAACACTTTTATTGATGTATTTTTTATGTAAATATCGGCCTTTTTGGTCAATACATTTTGTAATAAAAATAGATGCTCTAATGATTATTTTAGTACCCTCATTTATATATTTCTTCCGCTTGCGTTTATTGATCTGTATAAGAATTAGCCAGAGGTAACCTCGGTTTATGGCCATCACGATGCCTAACCCTTAGGTACGGGGAGCGGGTCGTGACAAATGGTATCAGAGCAATGGTTTATAAAAAAATATATATATTATTGGAACATAGGACACATGCACATTTAAAAAGTGAGATAGCGGGTAATTAGTACTTAAATATTATATTTAGTTCGTCGATTTAATTATATTATAATTTTCTATGATTTTATATATATATATATATTATTATTTATTTTTTTTTTGTGCCTAATTTGTGAAGGATATTAGATATAATTTACGAATGAAAAAAAGAAACAAAAGATGTCAAACACCCACAAAAAAAATTATAATATAATTAAATATGCATAAATTCTAATTTAGTATTAAAAAAAAAAATTCGACTTTTAAAAGTGGGTTCCAATTTTAAAAATACTATTTTTTTTCAATCAATGAAAAGTTCAGCTCAAATTTTTTTTCAACTCTCACATATGATTCTGTCATTGTGGTCTCATTTTATTTCTATTTATTTATTTTTATCGTAAACAATACGAGTGAAAAGTTTTTAAAGTCACCCATTATTTCTCATTTTGGCCAAAACTAATTTTTGACAAGTAGACAGTGAATAGTTTTTGGTAAAGTTTTTCAGATTAATCATCTAATATATATTTATCAGAGTGCGCAGCGGATAGCTTACATATAACAAATTTTGAGGACGAAATTTTAAAAGGAGGGAAGATTGTAACAATCCAAATTTTTAATTATTCTGTAGAATTTATACTAATATTATTTAATTTCAATTCAAAAAATATATAATTTATTATATATTATTATGCGTAATTTTATAAAATAACATAATTATTAAAAATTTAAGGATCAAAATATAAATAAATAATTAAGTTTGGATAGGCTTAAATTAATGGAGATTAATAAGGAAGTGACAAGTGACAGTGGCTTGGGGCTCACGAATTGAATTGGCATATAAAGGGCGAAGTTGACTCAGTAAAGAAGGAAAAGAGAGAGAGAAAAGAAAGAAAAAAAAAGGAAAGAAAGGGAAGAAAGAAAAGAGAAGAAGAAGGAAAGAATAGTGGAAGGTGAAAGGGTTTTTGGCAGTTGAAAGAAATAGTAAGGTATTAAGGTTAATGTGAGTTATATTATACCTTGAGTCACCAAAATATATTTTACTTATATTTTGACTTACCAAAATTTATTTTATACAAGTTATATTTTATTTATATATTAATAAAAATTATGTTTTATAAAGGTTTCACTTATATGGTTTTACTCTTGAACCCTATTTCCTTAAAAGGAAACCTATGGATATATTTGTTTTATTTTTAAAGAATATTTGACTATGACCTTATATGAAAATATGTTTTATGAGCACCACCACGGGAGTCCCATGCCTTGGGAAACTTAAATAACCATTGGTTAGTGAGTGACCACTCTGTGGTCTAGTGTTTGTCGCGGATCCATTGACCAATGTAGTGCTTAGCACTTAGTGATGTACCGTGGTTATGATTGTAAAGTGATTTCCGTATTACATGTTAAATGATCTGAAGTATACGTCAAATGATTTCCGTACTATGTATGTTATATATCAAGCTCTTTTAGCCAATAATGATCCATGGTGAATTTTATGCCCTTATGCTCTTAGTATAATATTTCTCACCCTGCCATGTGTTTATAGTTTTTACCACTTTCAGGTGACATGTCGGGACCAGCGTGTTGGATAGGCACAAAACACTTTTATTGATGTATTTTTTATGTAAATATCGGCCTTTTTGGTCAATACATTTTGTAATAAAAATAGACGCTCCAATAATTATTTTAGTACCCTCATTTATATATTTCTTCTGCTTACGTTTATTGATCTGTTTAAGAATTGGCCGGAGGTAATCTCGGTTACTGGCCATCACGATGCCTAACCCTTGGGTACGGGGAGCGGGTTGTGACATCAATGTATATCATCCTTGAAAATTTTTTGGCGATTTAATAATCGTAATGTTTTTATTTTATCTTGTTTGTCTCTAAAAAAGGGATGTTTATTTTTAAAAATATATTTATCGTCTATTTTTTCAGAGATAAATACGATAAAACAAAAAAGTTATAATTATCAAATTAAACTAATTGTTTCATGGATGATATATTTTGAGAGCTCTACAAAATGAACGGTTTGAATTATTGAAACGGAACGTGTGATGGGCTCCATAGACTCCTTAAATTCTCTCATATTGAGTTGTGAATATGAAAGAAGGCACACTCTTAAATTTATTAAAAACAATTTAGTTAACATCAATTTTGGAAATAAATAGGTTGCCAGCGGATTGAAACAGCCAATGATAAAGTGAATTGATAATTTTTCCTCAAAATTCTACTATAGGTTGCAGCGAATTGAAACCACCAAAGATAACTTACATTGATAATTTTTAGGTTTATTGGTGATACATCATATTTTATGGGACATATGATATTAGATTTAAGGATTAATTTTTTTTTTTTTTTTGGTGATAAAGATATATTGAAAAAGTTGTTAAAAAATTGGTCAGAAAATCATCATCAGTGATAGACAATGATTGCATTGTGGTATTAAAGTGAATAAATATGTGATATTAGATAAATAGGTGAATAAATGACGTGTATATATATATATGTGTGTGTGTGTGTGTAATATTTGGACAAATAAGCGGATAGCTAGGTGACACATAGTTAACATTTGGATATATAGGTATGATTTACACAAATATGTGTCTTTTTTTTAAAAATAAATGTCCTTTTAACCTAAAAAAATTTAAACTTATGCCTATTAGCTCAAAAAATTTGAAAATGGATCTGTAACTTGAGCCTTAGTAATTTTGCCTCAAAATCAACTCAATCTATGTTTGGCAATTAGCTAAAATATGAGGTGAAAGTTTAAAAAGTGTTTTTGAATGACTTTTTAATTTTTTATAAAAAATTATGTAAAAAAAAAAAAATAGAGAGAATGGAAGGAATTTTTAACTTTTGTATAATATTCTTTGACATCCTAGTTATTTTGGCTTCTTTTTTTTTTTTTTTGACTAAAAGTTATTCTTTCCAAATGCAATCCAAAATAGTTTTTTTTTTAAAAAATTAATAAAAAAAGTTAATACATTCTCTTTTTTTTTTCTTTTTTACATGTCTTTGTAAAAATAAAAAATCACAAAAAAATAATTCCTAAAAAAACTCTTAAACACCCTCCAAAAAAAAAAAAAAATCTTTCTAGAGATATCCCAATGTAAGAACTTTTTTTTTTTCTTCTTCTTCTTCTTCTTCTTCTCTTTTTTTTTTTTTTTTTTTTTTGTGTGTGTGTGTGTGTGTGTGTGTGAAACACATGGTATAACAAATCAATCATTATCTCCCATGTATGTGTATTCAGATGCACTATGCATATGTGTCGATTAGTGATTTGAGTTAAGGTGTTTACAATTAGGTTATGTTTGATTGGGGTTTTAAAAAGAGGGATTGGATTAGTAGTTCTTCAACTCTAGCTATGTCTGTTTGTAAAGAAATGTTATACCATTCATTTTAGTGACATGATACAACAAACCAATCATTGTCTCCTATGTATGTGCATTCAGACCCACATGCCTATGTATTAGTTAGTGAAATGAGTTGGATAAAATAGTTACAATTAAACCATGTTTGATTGGCAGTTTGGGAAAGGGAATTGAATTAGTAATTCATGAACTGAACTTATACCATGTTTATTTGTAGATGAGCGAATGGTATGAAATTACTAATCCTACGAGATTATCACTCCTCTCTCATAGTGAAATTGGCATTCTCATGAGAGAGGTAGGATTGCTAGTTCACTTCCGTGAATTGATGGCTAAAAGACTATTTTACCCCTCATTTTACAAAATCAATAAAGTTATCTTCTATGTGATAAGGGTTTTTATGTAATTTGCAAATTTAATTCCAACTAACTAATATTGTCACATTGGTATACAAACAAACACACTGTATCTTATATCTCTAATTTAATATTAATCATATCCAACCTTATCCACTTAAAAAACAAGGCATTACATAGTGAGATTCACTTTCCTGTATAATATATTATAACTGGACAGTGATACTGCATAGCATTAAAGTTGGGTAAATTATACTTTGTACCCTTGTGTTTTGCACAAAATCTCACTTTGATCTCCACACATGAAATTGTAATAGTATTCGATTAAAACAAAATACAAATTACGAATGATTAAGGAGATGAATTAGGGTTTTGTAGAAATTGGAATCACGAAACTTTATTTTTTACAATATAGTCTTCCGTTTATTTCTTTTCCTTTCTTTGTTGCAATTTTTTATTTCAAATGTTCTATTTTCTTATTTCTTCGCCCCTATTTTCAACCCACACACACACACACATATATATATATAACTCTTACATGTTTATCACGTGGAACAAACTGTGTATTAGTAAAAAATGAGTTGCCTTCATTTTATAGTCATATATTTGTTACACGACTTGTTTTCATTAAAGACTTAAGCCTTGTTTGGGATTAGTGGCGGACCCAGAAATTTGGGATAAGGGGGGCACCTATTAATTACAATTTCAAAATTTTTCTTCCCTGATTAATAATAATAAAATGCTCATAATATTTTGAGTTAATATTAATCATAAAAACTTAAATATTCATTACAAAAATATCAATAAACTTTTACAATTGACTTTGACGAGTTTTCATTCATTACAAAAATATCACTAAACTTTCACACCCCGACGAGTTTTCATTCATTACAAAAATAAAAACCCCTAATCAAAATCCCTAATCCCCAATTTTAACACAAATCAAAATCCCTAAATTTAACACAAATAATAATAAATCAAAATTCCTAATTTTAGTACAAATCACAACAAATCAAAACCCCTAATTTTAATATAAATCAAAGCTAATCAAATCCCTAATTTTAGTATAAATTAAATCTGTAATTTTAGTATAAATCATCACAAATCAAATCCCTAATTTTAGTACAAATCATCACAACAAATAAATCTTTTTCTAGATTTAACAAATCAAAACATATCATTTTAACCACAAATAACCATAAATGAATAAACTATAAATGAATATATTTATTTATTTTTTAAAGGTAAAAGATTAGAGAGGAAGATTACTTGTAAATAATGGAGATAAAAGGCTGAGAGTCGTAGTCGTAGTGTGGTCCCCCCCGTGTGGTGTGGTCCCTGTGTCATTGTGTAAGTCAGCCAAGCAGCTTCGTTCGTCGTCAAAAAAGAAAAAGAGACGCAAAGCAAAATGTGTTTGTAGATTAGGAAATAAATAAAGGAGAGGCACTCACTCACTGATTATATATATATATATAATATATGTCAAGAGGAGAGGTTGAGTGGGGATAGGCTACGGTAGGGCCCACTCTATTTCTTCCTTCTCAAACCTGCTGCTGCTGTGTTTGAAATTTTTCATTCACGTTTTTGTATTTTTTTTTTTTTTAAATCTGTCTTGTGTTGAAAGAAAAAAAAAATTCTGAAAAGTCAGGGGGGCACGTGACCCCCCTGGCCCCTTGCTATGTCCGCCCCTGTTTGGGATAAAAGTTGGGGCTAAAATAGTTGTATAGGACAAAATAGGCTATTTTAGCCAAATAAAATAAAATGTCACATCCAACTCATAATCATTTCTTTTTTTTCTTACAAAAGTCAAAAAAAATTTAAAAAAACCTATATCAAATTAGACTTTTTTGCCTCAAGTTAAAATAGTCAAAGAATTAAAAAGTCAAAAAATAAATTCACATCTCAAAAAAACCCTTAAACAATGAAGTAACATAAATGAGATATTGACGCTTGATCAAAAAATATAAAATTAACTATCACAATTTCATATATAAAAATTAAATTAAAATATAATATAAAATATAAAGATACAAAATGTACACCATTGAAATTTTTACTCTCAAATGTGACCTCGATTTCCCCACCACCGGGACTCTATGGGGAGTGAAATTTTTACTCTCAAATGTGACCTTAATTTCCCCACCACCGGGACTCTATGGAGAGTGTAAAATTACCCTCCTCATTGGTTTGGGGGTATGAATTAACTTTTTAATTTTTAATTTTTTATTATTTTAATTTAAAATTAAAAAGTATAAATTTTTTAACTTTTTAAATTTTTTAAAAAAAAAATAATAATAAATTAACTATAATATTTTATCCAATTTAACTCAATAACCTATTTCATCCTATATAATTATTTTGGCACAAATAAACATCTCAAACGGGGTTTAAGCCCAACCATGCCAGAGACCTCTAAACCCACCTCTAATGAGGTGAAAAAGGAAAAAAAAAAAAAAAAAAAAAAATTAAAACACATGATTGACTGTGACAGTGGGAGCCCACGCCATTAACACTATCAGTGCATTCTAAATTAGAGGTCCAAGCTTTTTCGGCTTAAGCCGAACCTGGCTGTCAATACCATCCAGATTCATTACTCCCTACGTCAGCAACTACGTAACCAAAATAGTTTAAGTCATCAAATAAGTGTGTGGAGCCCGCAAACAAGTCCAGGTTCAACCGTTGACTACTGACGCCAACAAAGTTAAAACCCACGGACGAGGTTTGCTTGTTTGTTCCTTTCCCAACTTTTGACTTTTCATGCACACGTGGATGGCAGTTCCGTAAATTCCGATCTCATCTCAGCCCATTCGTGTTGTTAAGTCCTAAAAAACAAACACACACAATATATACATATATATATTAATTATAATTAACAATAGCAGTACCATCAAATTTAACACACGTGGTGGGGAAAAAAAATAGAACACATCACATCAACAACATGTGCCTTTGTCTTTCTGAGTAGATCGCAAAACATTTCCTCTGTTTGGTTACCAAGAAAGTTCCTCACAAATTTCCCCCGCAACCAAACAGCCCGCATTACTAGTTAGTCGTCTTTGAGAAACACCCAATTTTCGGGTTTTTTTTTTTTTTTTTTAATTTCTGGTTTTTGGTTCTTGGCATCATGATGACACTTGAGGGAGATTTTATTTCTTGAAAGATCACCAAGAAAAAGGTGGGTTAAAATTTTCTGGTACATTGAATCTGGACTGGATTTGGGTGTCCCCTCCTTTCTCTGACCTTCTTCAAGGATTGGGGATCTCATCATTATTTTATTCTACAAACTCCTGGACCATCAGGTGTGTTACCAGATTTGATTTTTCTCTCTCTTTCTCATTCTAAAATTGAATTGTAGGTACACAACATATGCAGTGTATGATGATGACCCTATATTAGAATAATTTGAATGGACACCTTTCTTGTAGGTGGTAGTGTACCATCCACTATCAATGGCATTCATGAGGCTAATGAGATTGTGGACTTTATTTTTGGTTCTTTGTTCTCCAAAAAGGACATTGTAAAATACCCACTTCTACAAAAAGTTGATTGGATTTCTCGGTTTTGATTAATATTGTTTTTTCTAATCAATTTTAATCAAAATCAAGAAATATAAGAGGTTGCTTTACTTTTTATATGCTCTGTTTTTATTCTTTTGTATTAGTTAATTAGAATTAGGATAGTAAACGGGCCAAGCAGCCTTGTTTAAGATTGATTTGTTTATTTTATTGACTTTAAATTGGGTTTAAATTTGACTTGTTAAGTATTTGACTAAATCTCTAGCAAGTTTTATTCAAGCTGATAATGAGTAAGTTCGGGGAGTTTGATTTTTATTTATTTTTTTAACTTTTTTTTTTTTTTATAATACATATAAACTTATCTATCCAATAATACCTTGTTCAAGCTCAACTTGTAAATTTAACAAGTTGTAAACTCTATTCAAGTTTGACTTGTTTATAGTGAGCCAGTCTCGTTGAGTTTTTATTGAGCTGAATATAAGTCAAAGTCAAGGTCAAGTAGTTTGGTTTGTTGGACAATGTAGGTGGAACAAAGCATAATAGCTTAGGCCCATTTCCTAATAGCTTGGTAGCATGATATACATTGTTGGGTCCATTTCCTAGTAACTTGATAGCTTGATATAGGCCCTGTTTTGTAGAGTTGTGGGAAAGTGATTATAGCTTATAACTTATAACTGTGAACATAAGTTGATTTTTGACTTAGAAATTAAGCTTCTCCTCCCCCACTCAAAGAATAAGCTGATTTTTGACTTATAAATTAAGCTTCTCCTCCCCCACTCAAAGAATAAGTTGATTTTTGACTTACAAAAAGTTATAAGCTGTATTGTTAAACTAAACCAAACACATCAAAAGCTTAAATAAGCTGAAAACAAGCCCTACCAAACAGGTTCGTACATTGTTGAAGTCATTTTCTAATAGCATAGGGTTTTGGGTTGAAGTCTCTCAGGTAGCATTTGATATTTTGTCCCCGTTTGGTTTCTCCCTCTTTGTTTGGTTATTTGCTTCTCTTTTTGTTTGGTTCTCTATTTGTCTCTCTATGTGCAAGATGGGATTGTACGTGAGGGAAGGTGTTAGACCATCTCCAATAGTTATTCAAAACGGTCATCAAATTTAAATTTGATAAAAAATTGCTTTTTTTCCTACTCCAAGAGTTTCATCAAACAGTAATGTTAGGTATCATGAAAAGTCTTTCATGAAAATGGTCATGAAAGATTTGTGACCTTTGGATTACACTTACAATAAAGTACCACACACTAATCAAGGTAATCTAAGGGTCATGATCATTTTCATGAAAAAAATTTCATGATCCCTAACATTTCTCTTCATCAAATACCTATCAAATTCAAGATTTCACTTTTCTTTCATCAAATTGAGGACCAATGTGCTTTTCATCAAATCAATGTTCATTGCCATTGAATTTTCACTATCAGATGTCCTTTGGATGACCACATCAAGGCAAAAATTTGAGAAAAAATTACACTGGCCAATCGATCGGTGGTTTGAAGAAACCACAAAACCTTCCGTTAGAGCACTTGATATCAAAGGAAGTTTTACTCAAATTTTATTTAAATTTGGTGAAAAAATTAATACACCATTAGAGATGCCCTTAGATAGTTTCATATATATTATTGAACTCATTTCCTAGTAGCTTAGGTGCTAGGCTAGTTGTTTATGTATTAATTTTATCAGTTAATTATGATCTATTTGACCGAAGGAGTCAAGTTAGCTTTTACAGTTGTTAATTAGGTCTTTTAATTCCATTTTGGGTTTATAAAATTCTTCATTACTTCATTTTTAATTTACCTTGAATGCTGTTTTTTTGGCTGTACATTACAGTATTATGCCAAAATTGTAATGTCAATTTATACTAGATATAGCAATACATTTCTTTTCTCATAGTTTACTTATTGCAGCTAAATTTTTTATTTTGATTTTAATCATGTAAAATAATACATTCTTATCACTGATAATAACCGAAGCTACTCTCTCATTTTCTCAAGAAAGATGAAATATGTTCTAAATTATTTAGTCAGTCTGTTGCGTTTCGTTTTCTTTGTTTTTGTTTTTGTGTTTTTGGAAATCAAAACAATGAAAACTTAAAGAAAACACCTATCATTTTCATATCTATGTCATTGTCATGCAAAAATATTTTTTTAAACTTTTAATGTTTCCTAGAAAAAAAGTAGGTTGTTTTAAAAAAAATCCCGAAAATAGTTATAAAAAACAATTTACTCAACAAGTTTATTGTTTCTTTGTCCTAAAGGGCGGCTTTGCCCAATGCTATGCACATAAGTTCGAGTCATGGAAACAGCCTTCTTCAGAAAATGAGGATAAAACTATGTATATTAATCTCACCTGATATTTCACATAAGACATCAGTGAATACTGGAGGAAAAAAAAAAAGAAAAAAGGAAGCTCTTTGTGGTGGCCTCTTGTGATACACAGAAGTTGCTTCCCACTTTTTCGACTTTATTGGCTCAGAATTTTTAAAAGAGAGTTAAAAAGACATTCTTTTGAACTTTTTATGATACTTATAAGAAGCACTAATCAAAACAACAGAAAGGGGAAAAGGCTGCTGTGTGACTTCAATTTTCCGCCTCCTGTCACCTTTCCTCTCAAGTCAACACCTCCTCAAACTCTATTACCCCTAATTGGTTTTGTTTTTATTCAAATTTTGTTATCATTTTTCATGTTTTCGGAAAACAAAACATTGAATTCTTTGAAAACACCGATTATTTTCATTTCATAAATTCAAAAATAACTTTTTGGTATTTTGCTAAAAAGTGTTTTGCTAAACAGTTTTCATAAACAACTCGTTTTTATATGTTTTGCTCAAAAGCACAATTATGGAAGAGATGATCTATCTGCTTACATCCATTACTGCTTGTTGAATAATCCACGGGCGGGTTAGTCACAATTTTAAAATTTGACTAAATTTGTCAACTCTGTGTATATTACAAGTAAAAGAGATCCACATTCATACCTTATTTGCTGTTGTTGAGAGCCTCTCTTTCAGTTGGATAGTTTGACCTGTAACTTGCTTGAGAACTATATAAGAGCTTCCCAAGTGATTCTATTCTTCAAGAAAGAGTTGTGCACTTGAAACATTACTTGCCTTCCCTCCTTAGCTTGCTTCCATTCACTTTGTCATGGTTAGCTCCAATTTTCCTAACTATTATCCTTCCTACGTTCAGAATCCGATTATAATCAATTTCGAATATGGTTTTCCTCTCTCAAAAATAAAAAATGTAAAAATAAAGTGGATGTGATTATGTGCATTTGACATTGGAACTTGAAATTTTGGATTTTGTTAGCCTCATTTTGCATGTAGAAAATATCACAGTTAATCTTTGTGGGGTACTACATTATAAAATCAGCAATTTTTTTTTTTGTTTTTAAATTTTATTTTGTGTTGCAGTTGAACTGAATAGTCCTTTTCAATGGCTCATAACGCGGATAAGGAACTGGAAACAAAAGAGATGGCCACTAGAAGCTTGTCGTCCGCACAATGTGAGGTGCAGAACTCAACATACATTCACAAAGTGGGAGTTCCCCCAAAGCAAAAGTTTCTCAACGAGTTCACAAGCGCTGTGAAAGAGACGTTCTTTGCGGATGATCCTCTACGTCACTTCAAGGATCAAACCAAGTCTCGGAAAGTCATCCTTGGCATGCAAGCGGTCTTCCCCATTCTTGAGTGGGCACAAAGTTACAGTTTATCAAAATTTAGAGGGGATCTTATTGCTGGATTAACCATTGCAAGTCTCTGCATTCCTCAGGTAAATTAGATACTACCAGAAACATGAATGTAACAGAAAACCCAACTGTTTGGTGTCATTTTCAAAATATGTTTTCAGAAAAATACTAACATGAAAAGAGTAAACAATTGAAAATGATGAGTGGTTTTGAAATTATCATTATTTTTTCACCAAATTAGTTTTTAGTATTTTTCAGAAAACAAATTCTGAAACGAATAATATATATATTTTTTCATATTTAGACATTTCTAACAATTCTTCTAACTTGTAAAACAGGATATCGGGTATTCCAAGCTTGCAAATTTGCAACCCCAATATGGGTTGTGTAAGTACTTATCAAGAAACCCGCTTGCCTTGCTATAACATGATGTTTTGTGAGATTTTTAATTGGATTTTGTTCTCATTTGTCCCTAAAATGTTACAGACTCGAGTTTTGTTCCACCATTGATTTACGCCTTTATGGGTAGTTCACGAGATATAGCAATAGGACCAGTGGCTGTTGTGTCTCTCCTGTTGGGTACTTTGCTTCAGAATGAGATCGATCCTACTAAAAATGCAGCTGAATATCTGCGTCTTGCATTTACAGCTACATTTTTCGCTGGGATCACCCAAGCAGCCCTTGGATTTCTCAGGTGATAACGACATAAACAGTTTGTTCATGTTCTTGCTTTGAGCTCATTTGAAGTTTTTTATTATTGTTATCATATTATGATGGTGGTTTGGATTTTGTTTCAGATTGGGGTTTTTAATTGACTTCCTATCCCATGCTGCTGTTGTTGGTTTTATGGCCGGTGCTGCCATTACAATTGCGCTGCAACAACTTAAAGGTTTTCTTGGCATCAAGAAATTCACCAAGAAAACCGATATTATTTCTGTGATGCATTCAGTTTTTGGCTCAGCCCATCATGGAGTAAGTCTCTCTCTCTCTCTCTCTCTCTCTCGCTCTCTCCAAGGTACTAAATCTTTTATCTCAACATTGGCAGTGGAACTGGCAGACTATACTCATTGGAGCTACCTTTTTGGCCTTCCTTCTATTTGCTAAGTACATTGTAAGAGTCCCCAACTTGTTTTTTTTATTATTATTATAAATTTTTTTTATTTATAATTATAGGATCAAAAAGTATTTCTAGATTCTCACATTCTCACATGATTTGACGAGCAGGGGAAGAAGAACAAGAAATTGTTCTGGGTACCTGCAATCGCTCCACTCATCTCTGTCGTCCTATCCACCTTTTTTGTGTTCATAACTCACGCCGAAAGGCAAGGTGTTCAAATTGTAAGTATTTATTTCTATATTGTGACCTTTTGAACAAATAGTTTGTTGTCATAATTTTTTTTAATACTTCTATTGATGACTTCAGGTGAACCATATAGAAAAAGGAATCAATCCTGTATCCGTGAATCAAATATATTTCACTGGTGACAATCTCCTTAAAGGGTTTAGGATTGGTGTTGTGACTGGCGTGATAGCGTTAACGGTGAGCCAATTTCACTACCACATTGTTATCATGAGAAATTTTGATTTTCATTTCTCTGTACCTAAGTAGTTTTAATTTTAATTTCTTTTTGGTTGGGATTAGGAAGCAGTAGCGATTGGAAGGACTTTGCAGCCATGAAGGACTATCAACTCGATGGGAACAAAGAAATGGTTGCAATAGGAGCGATGAATATTGTTGGCTCGATGACCTCATGCTATGTTGCAACAGGTGAGAAGTGAGCATGGAAATTAGACAATATGTACTTGTGAAAAATTAAATTACATTGAATCCGGAACTATTATCGATTGATGAGTATATAATAATGATTGTGATTTTTGTAGGTTCCTTCTCTCGCTCGGCGGTGAATTACATGTCTGGCTGCCAAACTGCAGTTTCTAACATCGTAATGTCTTTTATTGTATTCCTAACCTTGAAATTCATTACACCACTTTTTAAGTACACCCCAAATGCCATTCTTTCGTCTATCATTATATCCGCTGTCATTGGCCTAATTGACTTCAAGGCTGCAATTTTGATATGGAAGATTGATAAATTTGACTTCATTGCTTGCATGGGAGCCTTTTTTGGCGTGGTTTTCGCCTCTGTTGAGATAGGTCTCTTGGTTGCGGTAAGTTTTGAGATAGTGAAATTGACCATTTGTAAATTCTAGTAGTAATCAACTAAAAGACGATTCACCTAATTGATGTGTTTGTTGTTTTCATGATAGGTCTCAATATCCTTTGCTAAAATCCTCTTACAAGTCACAAGGCCACGGACAGCGATTCTTGGGAGGGTTCCTATGACAAATGTTTACCGGAACATACAACAATATCCGGAAGCAACTAAGGTTCCGGGTGTTTTGATTGTGAGAGTTGATTCTGCAATCTACTTTTCGAACTCCAACTATATCAAGGAACGGTAAGGTTGCTTCTTTACTCTCTTTTTTTTCTCCGAACTTATTGGAAGAAAACAATACGAACCTCGAAAACTTCATACAATTATCAAGTTATACTCAGTTTGAAGGGATAACTAACCACAATTATTGATTGCACATAAAATTTATGAAATGCTATCATTGTTGAAGATGCTGTTGTTGCTTCACCTTAAAAGAGCTCGCATTTAGTTACAGTTGTAGTAGATTTAATCTAATATTTAACTTCTATGCAGGATATTGAGATGGTTGACTGATGAGGAAGAGCTATTGAAAGCTGCATATCTACCAAAAATCCAATTCTTGATCGTTGAGATGTCACGTAAGTACTATTGTTTTACTTGAGCCACAAACCCCATATGTTTGATCGATTTAAACTGACTCGTGATGTTTTTTGTTTGTTTCAGCCGTTATTGACATCGACACCAGTGGCATCCAGGCCTTAGAAGAGTTACATCAGAGCCTCCATAAGAGAGATGTTCAGGTAATTGAATTACTAAAAATGTATTCAATATGCACTTCATAGCATGTTCTTGAAGTTACCTTACAAAAGTCACTCTTCTTGTTGCACAGCTTGTGTTGGCAAATCCGGGGCAAGTGGTGCTTGACAAGCTACACACGTCCAATTTTGCAAGTTTGATCGGTGAGGACAAGATCTTCCTCACGGTAGCAGACGCTGTTGTGACCTGTTCACCAAAATCTGAGGATGAGGTTTGAGATGTGAAATGAAAAAGGCAAGAACTGTACAAGAGAAAAAGCGGGTAAGAAAAATAAAAAAAATGGAGCATAGGCATATATATAATGTGAAAGAAGAGGAGGGTTGGGTCAAGTTGAGTAGTGGCTGGTGGGGTTTGATATAAAAGTTGTTGAAGAGTGGCGTGTAGAGATCATAATCCACAAGAAAAAGGGTAACAATGCATATCTTCATAGAGCTTATGTCATTTTCCAAAAACAATATGTAACTTAAAGGAGATATGTCCAACTTCACCTGTGTGTATGTTTTGTTGTTTCTTGTTTTCATACACCAGATGCAAGTTCAAAAGTGATGGTGTAACAACAGATGAGATAATTGATGACAAAGGGTTATTGGGAAGTTGTGGAAGGAATACTTTTAGTTTGTGTGTTTAGATTATTAGTTTTTAACTTGTCAGAAACTGCACCATAATGCTCAATTTAATTTATTTTCTTATTTTACAAATTATTCAAAAATTGGGACACACAATGTGAATTTGCACTTAGAAGTATCTGCTACTGCTGCTTGTTCAAATGATGAGTGTGCCGAACTCCCAAGCTCCTGCACTTCCTTCTAGACAGCACACCGTTAATGCTTGTTTGGCTGGAGGGCACTTTAATGCACTTTAATACTTAAATCTGCGACTAGTGTGTGAAAAGAACAATACCAAAGACAGTGAATGCAAGAGTCGGAGTATTAGAGTGCCCTCTAATTGAAAAAGCATTAACGGTCACTTATCACTTGTTGAAATGATATCACATTTAGGTATGCATACATATTCATTCCCTATACACTTGCCATAATTTTTGAGCTAATAATGCAAATAGTGATCTGATATTCTACAACATGTTTCTCCTTTGATTTTAATACTAACAAAAAGACGAGATTGTTGGACTAGATGAACCCCTTATTATAATTAGAAATGGAGTTTGGTGGTGCTGTGGGACATATTTTAGCATCAGCTTTCCATAAACTTTGCTAATGATGGGTTGATATAAAAGAGAACAAAAATTGATGATGTGCTTTTGAATTTTTTTTTGTTGGAGTCACGCTAATTACAGTTTTATAAGTCATCTTAAAGAGTGAAGCTGTGAATTAAGGGCATGTTTGATTAGGTGGATTAGAGTATGGAATTGATATTATTAATCCGTGGGCCCAATTATCCTAGGTTTGTTTTAACATTTTGGTTTAGGATTATTAATCTAACAAATTTGTAGGATTATTAGTAATGGGGTTGAGGTGGGATTATTAATCTAATGAATATTAATCCAATTGGATAATGAATACTACACTAATTTAATAGGATTATTAATTCTTCACTCTTAATTTTGTGAATCAAACATGACCTAAAGGTTGAAGATGAGTTCGTGGTGGGCTTAATTGAATCATTGATTTGTTGTTCCCCACAAAATTTTTATCCACTCAAACTCCATTAAAAGGATTCACACAGCATAAACTCTTATATGGGGACTATTCTATATAATTTGAATCATAAAAATACGTAATTTTTATTTTAATCTGTCCCAAGTCTATCCAAACAATCCAAAATGTTCATCTTATGAATTTTGTCGCATATTATTTATATAAAAAATTAAATTAACTAAGTATTGACAGTTACATAAATGAATTATATTTTTATCTTAAAAAAATAAATTGAGAATTTTTAAAATCATACCATCTGCCTATTTTTTTCAATAAATAAATGTATTCAAATTAAATGATTATCAATGTCAATCAGATTTTTGAAATGAATAATGTGTTGAACGAATGTCGCAATATGAACTATTCATATGGTGGATATGGGTCAATATTTTCGTCCCGACCGAACACAGCACTGCCCATTTTGTACATTCAGGTCACACTCACTCCTCCTGACAAGTGTGGGGGGCTTATCTTCTGAGCCAAAGAAAAATCAAGGTGCCAGCAGCAATGGCTCTTCTACCATCCTTCCGCCATCTCCTCAACAATGTCTTCTGGGCTTCTTCAAGACCAACAACAACCATGGCCTCATTGTTTCCCCAATTCTCAATTCACACCTCAAAAAAACTCTCTCTCGTCTTCTCTCCCACCCCCAATTGCAAAACCCTAGCAAAACCCCATCTCTCCCGTCAAGGTCCTCTCTCTCTCTCTCTCTCTCTCTCTCTCTCTCTCTCTCTACATATCTTTGTGTGTGTACAAGCTCACATATATGTTTTTGTCATTGTAATTGCAGAGAATACACTGGTACTGACGAAAGATGAGAGATTGGGACAGAGTGCTGTGAATTCGGACCATGTTGCTGCAAGTTCAAGCACGATTGCAGCCATTGTCACTTCCTTGGGAGGTCCGCCCGGTGCGGTGGGGATTGTTCGGCTGTCTGGTCCGTCAGCGGTGGCTATTGTTGGCGGCGTGTTTCGTTCTGCGAAGAAGAAGGGGAAGAGCTCGGGTTGGCGGCCCACGAGCCATGTTGTGGAGTACGGTGTCGTTTCGGACCGCCATGGGAATATCATTGATGAGGTACATTTTGGAATTTCCTACTGTTTCTTTAGAGATTTGAGGTTTTTCTTAGCAAAAGAATCAAATGAATCAAATGCAAAGAGAGTATGTTGGAAAAATTGATCATTTTTTAATCGTGATGTCTTGTTAGTTTTTGAATGTAGGAATTGGAGCATTCATAGGGTTTGTTGGAGAACCCATTAGCTGTACAATGGATATCTGTGGTGTTGAACTTTAAGACCACCTTTGGTTGCCCGATTAATTTACGGGATTGGATACCATGGGATTGTGATTGGAATTAGTGGGAATAATAATACCACCATACTATTAGTTGTATTACGTTTGGTTACAGTGAGATAAATGATGAGATAAGAAAAAAAATTATTTCTAACCGTCTGTCAAGGGAGGGAGATATGTGGAACACCATGGGGTGGAGGTATTACTTGTACTCCGTATGCAATAAGAATCCCATGTACACAATCCAAAAAAATAAAAATAAAAAAGAACCAAACAATGGATTAGCCGACATGAGGAGCTCAATTGTATGTCAGCCAACCCACTAAAATCCTCCATTTAATCCCCAAACAATCTTGGCTTAAATGGCTGTGCCTTTGGGGTTCCATTAGTTGTATCATATCTATCTTATGATGCTTGAATATTGTTGAAAGGACACATTCAAGGTTTTGATCTAATTTTGGATTTGTGTTATTAAGTTCTCATTGTTTAGGCCCCAGAAGGTCAGAATATATTTGAACAATTTGCTGAAGCATTAAATGTGGTGTTTATTATTGTGAATTAGTTTTTAATTTTTTTTTTTCTCCTTTCTTAGGTGTTGGTGGTACCCATGTTGGCTCCAAGATCTTACACGAGAGAAGATGTGGTTGAGCTACAATGTCATGGGAGTGAAGTGTGTATGCGCCGTGTATTGAGAGCTTGTTTAGAAGGTGGGGCGAGGCTTGCTGAACCAGGTCAGTTTCTTGATTTATCTTCTATTAGGACAACTGGCATTGACATAATAAAAGAGGGTTCTTCTATTTTGTTCACCTTATGATGTCATTAATGTGTGACATGAATGTCTGTGTGTGCATATTGAAGACAATTGATACATAATAACAATTAATTAGTTAGGGAGTTGGAATGACACTGAGTTGTCAGCTAGCCTCCCGGTAATTTGGTAGGTGGTTGTATTGTGTCAAATACTTGGGATGGATTGGATTGTTGCTCTAATTCAAAGGAAGAGAACTCAGAGGGAGTAGCATGTTTTGCTATTATTACTCTTTTTGTTGTTCTTGTCCTCAATAAAGAAGTCAAAAGAAACACAAAAAGCAAAGACCTTGGTTGGTGTTTTTTCTGTTTTTTTGTTGTGTAGCTTGTCTTGGG
Organism: Camellia lanceoleosa; assembly: GCA_025200525.1. NCBI lineage: Eukaryota > Viridiplantae > Streptophyta > Magnoliopsida > Ericales > Theaceae > Camellia > Camellia lanceoleosa. The sequence goes on along the minus strand of CM045766.1, from coordinate 85,756,561 downwards.
CTTATGACCAAAAGAAACTAAAAGAACACAAGGGAGTTGGAATGAAACTTTCGAGCAATAGTGGTGAATTTTGCTCGAAAGTCAATAGCAAATTTTCAAACTGTCAGCACTGGGCCTCCACATTTGGTACTTTCTGAGTCTAGGTGGTTCACAAAATGCTGCAATCTGTGACTACGGTAGTCAATATCATCATTGTCAAATTTATGAATTTCCAACTCATTTGAGGTGTCTATCTATATGAAGTTTGAGAATTGTAGATAAAATTATAAAATAGCTAATATAAGATACAGATGTCACTAGATGGTTACTACATGTTGATTTGACATGTGAATTTGTTGGATGGTTGAATTTTTTTTTTTTATAGAATTTAAGGATTATATTTTAAACTGTTGTTAACTTGCATAAGGTTTTGGCATTTAATTCTCAATTTTTATCTGCTAGTGGATCTGGTCTAAAAAGAGGGCTTGCATATGGTCCCTGGCTTTCTAGTTTTGAATTTGAGTGCAAAGTAGATGAGTGATGATGTTGTTTGTGAAGCATGAATTCCATTGAAGTTATAATTTGTGATTGGCCCATTTGGGTTACATCCAAGCTAGTTAGTCCAGATTTAAGCTCAGTATACGTCTTAAATTATAACTGTGGCACATACATACATATGTATGTAATTACATGCAGGCACGTGTGGGCGCACACACACACAGAGATCTACATGTTAAATAAAATATGTTTTTATTTTCTACCAGGGGAGTTCACCCTCCGTGCCTTTTTAAATGGTCGCTTAGACCTCTCCCAAGCTGAAAATGTAGGAAAACTTATATCAGCTCAGTCTGTTGCTGCTGCGGATGCCGCTTTAGCAGGAATACAGGCACGTCTTCTTTTCAGGACTGATTCTGTTGCTATTTCTTCCGGCCGATTATACATTGCTTCTTTTGATTAACCAAAGAGTTCTTAGCATTTGCTGTATTTTCAATATTTAAACCTTAGTTGAAGTCATTGTAAATAATCCTGCATAACTTATTTGCTATGACAGGGTGGCTTCTCTTCTTTAGTTAAATCACTTAGAGCTCAGTGTATTGAGTTGCTTACTGAGATTGAAGCTCGTTTAGATTTTGATGATGAGATGCCACCACTAAACTTGAACTTAATTATGGAAAAAATACATGCCATGTTGGATGATGTGGAGAATGCATTGGAAACTGCCAATTATGACAAGCTCTTGCAATCTGGATTACAGGTATTATTTGAAACAGAAATCACTGGTATGCTTCTTTTCATGCTTAAAAGAATAAACTCTCTGCATTTCTCATAGTTGGCATGTTTCCTCTCATAACTTCCTTTTCACCATCAGATCCTCATCTTTCTTCATTATTAATATGTTTGTGAATGATGCTTCACAGAATTCCTTACTAGAGTAAATTCTTCTTATTTATGCTTAAGGTTGCTGCACTGGTGTTTTGTACCTCATTCTTTTTCTCTGTGGCATGATTTGGAAAATCATTTTGCACAAATATTGCACTCTGATTAGGCCATTTTTATGTTTTTGGCAGTGTGTGAAAAAAGATGTCATTAATGTTTTCGTTCCCGCATTAGTGCAAATGTGAACTTTTTGTGATGTTCTTTTTGATAAAAATTTGCAGATAGCAATTGTTGGTCGGCCTAATGTTGGGAAGTCAAGCCTCCTTAATGCATGGAGCAAAGTACGTTTCAACAAATTGTTTCTGGCACTACTTATGTTTTGCTCAAGTGACGGCTGAGGAGTGTCACTGCATTAGTATCTGTACATTCATTCTTCATCTGTCGTTTTTTTCCTCCTTAATTCTTGATTCCTGGGACAATGTTGATACGCATTTAGAGATATGTTTAGGTTGGTGAGCTGCTCCATAGTCTTGATCTTGGTGTCATTTATATTAGTATCCTCCAACTTTTAAAATTCCTGTATATAACAGGTTCTTTGGACTTCTGTACCTAGTTATATCTTCTGTGATGGTATATGAAATTTATCATTGAAGAATTATAGTTCACAATATTTCATCATCACAAAGAACATTCTATGGGGCTGTTTGGGAAGTGGGATTTTAGCCCAATTTAGACTAAGGGGTTGTTTGGGAAGTGCTAGATTAGTATATTTGTTGACTTTTCACAAAAAAAAACGTGAAATATGGGTTGGGTTTAAAGTGATGCGGTAGAGAGATGACGCGACTTAAATAAGATGATTGTGACCTAAATAGGATAATGTGCTAAAATAGCATGTGCTATTTTAACACATGCCAAACAACCACTAAAATCCACAAAATAGGCTAAAATAGCTAATAAGATAAAATGTCACATTAAATTCATAATCATTTCACTTTTTCTCTCACAAACATTACATCCAACTATAAAAAAATCTAATCATTTTCCCAAATACACAAATTTTAGTCTACTAAAATAGCAACTTCCCAAACACCCCCTATATCTTCTTTGACAAGAGGAAATTGCCTATTTTAATTTAAAGTTCTATGTAATAAGATGTGGGCTGCCATTTGAAATTTATCTTTGAAGAATTATAGTTCATGTATAGTATGTTCTTTGTGATGATGAGATATTGGTATTGGTAAGTATTCTGAATATGTCAACATAGATGAAGACTATATTTGACTGAATGTGGGTTTACTGTTTACCATCCTTTTCCTCTTTTACTCTTAATAATCTTTGTCTTTAACACTGACCATTTGAACAATTATAATTGCAGCTCTGCCACTTTACATCTTATTGAGTACCTTATTTACCTTTTAGCATGCAGAGTGAGAGAGCAATAGTTACTGATATTGCTGGAACCACACGGGATGTCGTAGAAGCCAGTATTTCAGTTCGTGGTATCCCTATCACCCTTCTTGATACAGCAGGTATCAGGGAAACTGAGGATGTTGTGGAGAAGATCGGTATGGCTATCCTCTTTTCATCATCTTTATGGTTAGGACTTGTATGAGTTGATGTATAGAAACAAGATCAAGGCGAACAAGTCAACCTTCAACTGAGATTTCATTTTTGAGCTTGCCGTTCAAAAAATTTTGATTTGGTTTTTGTAATCATATTTTATTTTGTGGGCATGTCAACTTCCTATGCAATGGAAATTGTTGATTATGCTTGCATCAATTTTTTTGAGGATTGCTCTTTGTGATGTCAGTATGTTTTGAAATAGTTTGATCAGGCAAGTGTATCTATAGAAAACATCATTTCAAAGATTTTTTTTGGGTGATTATAAGCATACCATGATATGCTTGCCAAAAGAAATAAAATAAAATAGGCATACCCTAACAAAATGAAATTGTGTAATTTTTTAGTGGCAGCCGGATTGGAGAAGAAGGATTCATGTAGTCGACCCCATTTGATGGGACTCAAGGCTTGGTTTGGTTTGGTTTGGTTTATTTGAAAACCCTAGGTTTGGAGTATTTTTTCTTTATATATGTATCCTTGATGAGGTAAGTTTTGGCCCATTCAAATCAAGTTGTATATGTAGTTGAAGCACTTGGGAATGAAATTTTGAGGATATATCTGAACACCACTAGTGTGTATATTAATTCTGTTAGAATATTAGTTCATGCAAGGTTGAAACAAATAGCTATGGATTAAGTCAGTAAAAGAGATGACTTGAGCAGGGTAAGTTCACGAAGCATTTGGGAATAGAAAAATGAGGATATATCTCAACTATGGATTGTAATTTAATTTTGTTAGAATAGGTCAGTAAAAAAAGAGATGACCTAAACGAGATAAGTTCATGAAGCACTTGGGAATAAAAAAAATGCGGATATATCTAAATTGTCTTGTATTTTAATTCTGTTAGAATGCTAGTTTATACAAGGTTGAGATAAATAACTGTGGATTAGCAAGTCACTGTAAACTTAAACAAGGTAAGTTCATGTTATTCATAGATTAGATGACCACTGCTTTTGGTATGATCTAAATAAGCTTGTGCTATTCATAGATGTGAGGCCTATTATAGCGATCCCGGGTTTACCCTTGTTGTACAGTGATCCGGACATGCGTCCGTTGATGTTGGTAGTAATTATTATCTTGTTTACATCCTTTTATACCTTGTAATTGAGTTATGGGATGCGTTGGGCAGGTTTGTTACAGGTTGGTTGAACTTAGGAACCAAGTCTAGTCACCCGTGTTTTGGTCGGTCCGCCGGCGGAGAGGTTTACGCCGGCGGGACCTTGTTGTTGCTTGTACGCTCGAGCGGGGTTTTGGGCGCTCGAGCGGAGAATACACCCATCCGGTATCTTGTGCTTCTGCAAAACTTCTGCAAGTGTGATTTCTACGCTCGAGCGGGTTTTCTGAGCTTGAGCGGGATTGTTGGCGCTTCGGCGACAAGACCTTTGGTGAGAGTTACGGGAGAGGAGATTTACGCCGGCGGCCGGATTTCACGCCGAGCGACGAACTTTATTTTTGTTTCTTGGCGCCGCGGACCTTGTTGAGCTTAAGCGGACCATGTTTTGTGTTTCTTACGCCGGCGGTGTGTTTACGCTCGGCGGACTCGTCAGATAACTGAGAGTGGCTGGGCATTTTAAATCACTTTTCACTTTTCCTTCTCTCTCCTACTTTTCCAAAACGCCATTTTCAGAGTTTCTCACTCTAAAACCATAACTTCTCTCTAGGGTTTGATCTAGGTAGAGTGTTCTTCTTCCCTTCGGCCTTTGTAAAGGTTGGGTTGATCGTCGAGGGCGTCGTTTTGATCCGAAAAGTTTGGTGTTTGGAGCGTTTTGATTTTGGTCTCTTATCCATTCGAGCTCCAACTTTGAGGTAGGGATATCCTACTCCTCTTTATGAATTTTGTCTTTAAATTTTAGCATCTTGATGTGTTGGAAGTTGTCTTGTAATTTCAAGAAAGTTTGGGGCTTTTAAGTAATTTTATAAAAATTGGGGTTCTATTTAAAATAAACCTATATGCATGTTTAGTATTGAGAAATGAGATTAATGTGAAATTATTGATGAAAAATGGAACCTTAAGGGTTGAAATGTTAATTATGGAAAAATGCCCTAATTACATTGATTGATTAATTTGAATAATTAATTGTGAGAAATGAGGAATTGGGTTGAAAATGTTGAGATTGGAAGTACATGGGAAAAAGGGGTGTAGTTGAATTACTTATCACTCACCGAATTGAAATGTTGATTTAATATCCATTTTGTGCATTTATTTTCTGTATAGAAATAACTGCTTTGGGCTATCGGTGGAGGATAGTCTTAATTGTTTTAGACAATGCATGATGATTAGGCAAATTGAAACTAATCAATGGGATGTGTCATAGAGTATGACGGTTAATAGAATACATTAATTTTATGTATTGATTGATTGTGTATAGAACCTATGTGTTTATATGCACTTTGTGTAGAGGAGGAGATGGGGGATGTACTCCGCTGTTTAGGGGAAGATGGGGGATGCACCTCTAAACCGGATAGCGTTGGGAGGAGATGGGGGATGTACTCCGTAGATCTGACTCATATGCTTGTCTAAAGAAGTGAAGATACATTTCATATGCTTATCTTTGAGAAGTATAGATATAGCTCATATGCTTGTCTAGAGAAGAGTAGATATAGCTCCTATGCTTATCGTTTGTTGTGTGATATAGTTCTTATACTTATCTCACGAGATGTTGATCTGACTCATATGCTTATCGGTTAATGTGATGACATAGCTAATGTACCTATCTGTCGAAAATGGAAAAAAATGAAAGATAACATAGACTTGTGAGTCATGTAACCGAAATGTGATATAAGTGGATGTCTCAGTGTTAGCCATCTATCAACTGCTAATCTTTTAATCATTGTTCATAGTTGGTTTAGTGTATTTCTACTAGGCTGTGGCTCACCCTATATGGGAACATCATTTTCAGGTACAGATAGCATGCCACCTCCAAAGACATAGCTTGGGAGGCTAGAAGCGGGCAGACTTTTTGTTGTCTTTCTTTGATGTATTACATGTAAATTCAAGCCAAGGGCTTAATGTGTAAATGAGTTAGCACTCTACTTTTGTTACCAAGTGTTAACTTGGAAAGCTGTAAGCCCTTAGGGCATTTGCTTTTGTTGTTAACATGTAATATGTTTTGTAGTGAAACTCTGTTAATGGAAGAATGTGGATCTTTTATACATATCAATGCATGTCTATATTGTTGGGTTTTATGTTGTTATTTTGAGGGCGTTACAACTTGGTATCAGAGCGTACCGGGTTGGAATACTTTGGGTACGTGGGAAGCGATTAGGATCGCAATGGGTTTGTCTCGCTTGATTGAGACTTAGTATAGTGTCATATGCCAAGTGTTTAATTGATAACATGCTTATGTGATTGTTTGGGTATGGGATTTAATTTCTAGGATGTTGATTGGATCCTTGGGTTTCTGGGAGTCTTGTTGGAAAAGCACTTGATCAATGCTGTTTCTAATCGGAACTCTAGTAACGCCTCGGGACTATCATTATCCAGAAATGAAATTCGTAAGTGCTTATGTGTTTATGTGCTTACGTGGAGTGAATTACGGTTGTCCATGCATTAGGACGTGAGTGTTTAGTTTCAGCACGTTTATAAATGTGCTAACGTTCTGTGTTACCTTTATTAGGATGTCAGGGCGAGGAAGAGGTGGTAGGCGTGGCAGGCCTAGGAGGCAGGAAATGCCTTTACCGGATGAGATTCGGCGAAGACAGAGGGTTGGTCGAACCAGCGTGGCGAGCAATGGGTCGTGAGCTATGAGTGCCTTGGCAGAGAGATAGCAGGGCTTTGGGGATTCTCGTGAAACCGTGAGCTGAGGCGAGACCTTCTTTCTTGAAGAGGGAGTTTTTCCGGTCTAACCCGGAGGAGTTTGTAGGGGATCCTAAGGAACCACTGAAGGCAGACGAGTGGTTGGAACAAATGAGTAAAACGTTCGAGATGCTTGGCATCGAGGACGGAGCATTGAAGGTGACCTTGGCATCCTTCCAGCTGAAAGGAGATGCAGGTCAATGGTGGAAGTATGAGAAAGTCCGTGTTGGAGGTACTTGGGAGGCATTTGTAAATGCTTTCCAGGAGAGGTTTTATCTGCGATGGCTAGAGAGAAGTGAGGTTCGGTTTAAGCGGCTTAAAATGAGGAGGGTTTGTCTGTGGCCGAGTTTGAGGCTACCTTTACTAGTTTGTCCAGGTTTGCGCCTGAACTTGTGACGACAGAGGAACGCCGCTGCTATGAGTTTGAGCGGAAGTTGAGGCGGGGCCTCAAGTTGAGAGTTGGTGGACCTTACTTTCGAGAGTATAGGCACTTGGTGGATGCCGGCTCATATGGGTGATGATGAGGAGGAAGAGGAGGAGAATCATAGAGGCTCCAAGAGGGGCCAAGAGGGCGAGTGATGGCGGAGAGGAGGGTTATAACCCTCGGTCGTCTCGAGGAGGTTTGGCGGTCGACTTTCCCGACCGAGTGCGAGGCCGGGAGGGCAATCGGGGAGAGTTTACTGTTACAAGTGTGGCGGTCGGGTCAAGGTTTCTGTTGCATGCGGAAGGTCGAGGGTGCATCTTCTTGACGGACCACGAGTCGAGTTTGGGGGCGGCCCTTGTCTTGTTATCAATGTGGACCTGGGCACTGAAGAGGTTCTCGCCTGGTGAGTGCCACTTCAGGCGTCTGGTTCTAAACAGAGCAGGATTTCACCACCATCTGTCTGCAGCCTCGAGGGCCAATCCGGGGGCTTCGTCGTCCCATTCAGTGCAGCAGTCGTATGCTCCTAGAGGTGAGTAGGTGGACCAGGGGCCTCTGGTAGCGTGTATCTTATCACGCAGGACCTAATCTGGCTCCATCAAGAGTGAGAGGTACCTTTTCTGCTTTTGCAACCGGTTGCTAGAGTATTGATTGATCTGGTGCATCTCATTCTTTTGTATCTCTTTGCATTTGCATCGTGTTGGAGTTGGAGTTAGCACTATTAGCATCTCCTATTTGCGTTGTGTCACCTATTGGGGGTGAGTTGATTTTGAAACACGGATGTAGAGGTTGTGATATCGAGGTCGACGATCATAGGCTTCCGTTTCCATTTGTAGTTATGCCCATGAAGGGCTTTGATGTTATTCTAGGTATGGACTGATTATCGTCATACCGAGCTGTGATTGATTGCTACCGCCAGAGGGTTACTTGTTGTACCGTGAGCGGGGAGTGTTTCCATTTCTTGGGAGACCGGGTTGGTAGTGTTGTGCCATGGGTATGAGGCGGAATGAGCTTAGTGGTCTACTTGCTACCTTTGAGAGTGGTGAGTGTGATGAGACCCAGAGTGAGTTGCCAAGTGTAGTTTGTGAGTACTCGGACGTCTTTCCCGAGGATCTCGTTGATTTGCCACCTCACCGAGAGATAGAGTTCTCTATTGATCTAGTGCCCGGCACGGCGCCGATATCTATGGCACCTTACCGTTTTGCTCCAGCAGAGTTGGTTGAGTTGAAGGTTCAGCTCCAGGAATTACTAGATAAGGGCTTTGTTCGCCCTAGTGTTTCACCGTGGGGAGCACCGGCCCTCTTTGCTAAAAAGAAAGATGGTGCCTTGAGATTGTGTATCGATTATCGGAAGGTGAATAAGACTCTGATTAGAAATAAGTACCCTATGCCCGTATAGACGATTTGTTTGACCATTGAAGGGTTCGTTGTTTCTCTTAGATAGACTTGTGATCGGGATACCACCAGTGGAGGGTTAGGGAGGAGGATATTCCGAAGACGGCATTCCGTACGCGGTATGGCCATTATGAGTTTCTGGTGATGCCATTTGGGCTTACCAACGCACCGGCAGTCTTTATGGACTTGATGAACCGGATCTTCCGAGAATTCTTGGATCGTTTTGTAGTCGTCTTCGTGGACGACATTCTTATCTATTCACCTTCAGAGGAGGAGCACGAGGAACACTTGAGAGTGGTGCTTGAGTTGCTTAGAGCCCATAGGCTGTATGCCAAGTTTGGGAAGTGCGAGTTCTGGCTAAAGGAAGTCAAGTTCTTAGGCCATGTGGTTTCCGGGGAAGGGGTGTCTGTTGATACATCCAAGACTGAGGCAGTGCAAGATTGGGCACAGCCTAAGAGTGTGTTTGAGATCCGCAGTTTTCTGGGATTAGCTGGGTATTACCGTCGGTTTGTGAAAGATTTCTCCAGGTTAGCTTCACCGTTGACTAGATTGACTCGGAAAGGAGTCAAATTTGTATGGAGTGAGACTTGTGAAAAGTCGTTTCAGGAGTTGAAAGTTAGATTGACCACCGCACCTGTCTTGATTATTCCGGAGAGAGGGTTGGGTTATGCAGTCTATTGTGATGCCTCACGAGAGGGTTTGGGTTGTGTGTTGATGCAAGAAGGGAAAGTGGTAGCTTATGGCTCACGTCAGTTGAAAATACACGAGAAGAATTACCTTACACATGACCTAGAGTTAGCGGCTGTGATCTTTGCCTTGAAAATTTGGAGGCACTACCTTTATGGTGAGAGATTCGAGGTGTTCTCGGATCATAAGAGTCTGAAATATCTGTTTTCACAGAAAGACTTGAACTTGAGGCAGAGGAGATGGATGGAGTTTATTGAGGATTACGACTTCGAGTTACATTATCACCTAGGGAAGGCCAATGTTGTGGTCGACGCTCTTAGTAGGAAATCCATTAGTGATGTAGCTTGTGTAGCCATCCGAGAGTGGGAGATGTTGGGGGCACTAGGCGAGTTTGATTTGCTTCTGGGCAAATCTGTTGAGGCTGCGGCCTTGTTTTCTATTGTTGCGCAGCCTACACTTGTGACTCGAGTGTTAGAGGCCCAGAGAGGTGACCTTGAGGTAGAATCCCTCAGAGAAAAGATCTCAAGTGGGAAGGTTGAGAAGGGTTTGACGGTGTATCCCGACTTGAGCGTGAGATACCGAGACCGTTTGTTTGTGCCGGAGTCTTGTCGAGAGGAGGTACTCCGAGAGTTTCATCATTCGCGCCTTGCGGTGCATCCGGGAGGTACTAAGATGTATCAGGATTTGGGTCGCCAGTTTTGGTGGCAGGGTATGAAGAGAGATGTGGCAGTTTTCGTATCTAAGTGCCTCACTTGCCAGCAAGTGAAGGCCGAGCATCAGAGGCCAGCGGGTTTGTTACAACCTTTGCCTATTGCCGAGTGGAAGTGGGAGCATGTCACTATGGACTTCGTTGTAGGTCTTCCGAGGACTCAGCGGGGTAGTGATGCTATTTGGGTGGTTGTAGACCGGTTGACTAAGTCGGCGCACTTCATTCCTATCTTGCGTGAGAGATTGGTAGATCATCTTCTCGACTTGTATATTCGGGACGTAGTGAGGTTGCACGGGTCCCAGTGACGATCGTTTCAGATAGAGATCCTCGTTTTACTGCTAGGTTGTGGCAGAGTTTGCAGAGTGCCTTGGGCACTAAGTTGACCTTTAGTACGGCTTATCACCCTCGGTGACAGGGCGGTCCGGCGTACTATTTAGATCCTTGAGGATATGCTTCGAGGTTGTGTCCTTGATTTCAGTGGGACGTGGGAGAGGCACTTACCATTGGTGGAGTTTGCCTACAACAACAGTTTTCAGTCTAGTATTGGTATGGCACCATTTGAGGCCTTGTATGGCCGACCTTGTAGGTCTCCAGTTTGTTGGGCCGAGGTGGGTGACGCACCTTTGTTGGGTCCGGAGTTGGTTAGGGAGACGACGGAGAAAGTTGAGCTTATCCGTAGGAGGCTTGTTCTGACCAGTCGCCGAAATCTTATCGACCGTAGGAGGAGACCGTTGGAGTTTGAGACGGGTGATCATGTCTTTCTGAAGATATCACCTAGGCGGGGATTGATGAGATTTGGGAAGAGCGGGAAGCTATCCCCTCGATTTATTGGTCCTTTCGAGATCCTTGAGAGGATTGGCGAGGTTGCCTATCGTTTAGCCTTACCGCCACAATTATCCGAGGTTCATGACGTGTTTCATGTGAGTATGCTTCGGAAGTATGAGCCGGATCCATCACACGTGTTGGATTGGGCAGACTTAGAGGTAGATGAGGATGCCTCGTATGAGGAGAGACCGGTTTGAGTCTTGGATAGGCGGGATCAAGTCCTGCGTGGCAAGACCATTCCTTTGGTTAAGGTTTTGTGGAAACATCACGGAGTGGAGGAGGCCACTTGGGAACGTGAGTTGGAAGTCCGCGAGAAATATCCGGACTTGTTTATTGATGTGTAATTTGACAATAGATTTTGTAATTGTTGGACTTAAGAGCTTTATATATGTCTTAAGTTGTAAAACGTTGAATATGTTTTGAGTTATGGTAGTATTGAAGAACTTACCTTGATGTGGGAGTTGATTATAATATTGCATACGTTGGCTATATTATAGAACTGGAGATATATCTTGATTATTGATTCTAATGTGAATTGTGAACCATGTATGTTGAAAATGGTTGGAAAATGAAAGGGAAGTGCATGTCATAGATGCACATTGAAATAAATATATATTGTGAAATGGCTCTTGATAAGAAACGGATGACCGGTAATGGGTCGAATTGTTGAATGTTGTGTTATAACATTGTTTAAATTGAAGAAAAACTTTCCTTTCAAAAACTTGTTCTTAATTTCGGGGACGAAATTCTTTAAGAAGGTTATAGCGATCCGGGTTTACCCTTGTTGTCTGATGATCCGGACATCGTCCGTTGATGTTAGTAGTGATTATTATCTTGTTTACATCCTTTTATACCTTGTAATTGAGTTATGGGATCGTTAGGCGAGGTTTATTCTGAGTTGGTTGAACTTAGGAACCAAGTCTAGTCGCCGTTTGTTTTGGGTCGTCGCTGAGAGGGTTCACCTTCAGCGGGGACCTTGTATTGCTTATGCGCTCGGCGGGGTTTTGGCGCCGGCGGAGAATACACCCATCCGGTATCTTGTGCTTCTGCAAAACTTCTGCAGGTGTGATTTCTACGCTCGGCGAGTTTTCCGAGCTCGGCGGATTGTTGGCGCCGGCGGGCAAAGACCTTTTTGGTGAGAGTTCGGAGAGGAGATTTACGCCGAGCGGTGCCGATTTCACGCCGAGCGAACTTTATTTTTGTTTCTTGGCACTCGAGCGGACCTTGTTGAGCTCGAGCGGACCATGTTTTGTGTTTCTTTACGCTCGAGCGGTGTGTTTTACGCTCGAGCGGACCTGTCGTATAACTGAGAGTGGCTGGGCATTTTAAATCACTTTTCACTTTTCCTTCTTTCTCCTACTTTTCCAAAACGCCATTTTCAGAGCTTCTCACTCTAAAACCATAACTTCTCTCTAGGGTTTGATCTAGGTAGAGTGTTCTTCTTCCCTTCGGCCTTTGTAAAGGTTAGGTTGATCGTCGAGGGCGTCGTTTTGATCCGAAAAGTTTGGTGTTTGGAGCGTTTTGATTTTGGTCTCTTATCCATTCGAGCTCCAACTTTGAGGTAGGGATATCCTACTCCTCTTTATGGATTTTGTCTTTAAATTTTAGCATCTTGATGTGTTGGAAGTTGTCTTGTAATTTCAAGAAAGTTTGGGGCTTTTAAGTAATTTTATAAAAATTGGGGTTCTATTTAAAATAAACCTATATGCATGTTTAGTATTGAGAAATGAGATTAATGTGAAATTATTGATGAAAAATGGAACCTTAAGGGTTGAAATGTTAATTATGGAAAAATGCCCTAATTACATTGATTGATTAATTTGAATAATTAATTGTGAGAAATGAGAATTGGGTTGAAAATGTTGAGATTGGAAGTACATGGGAAAAAGGGGTGTAGTTGAATTACTTATCACTCACCGAATTGAAATGTTGATTTAATATCCATTTTGTGCATTTATTTTCTGTATAGAAATAACTGCTTTGGGCTATCGGTGGAGGATAGTCTTAATTGTTTTAGACAATGCATGATGATTAGGCAAATTGAAACTAATTAATGGGATGTGTCATAGAGTATGACGGTTAATAGAATACATTAATTTTATGTATTGATTGATTGTGTATAGAACCTATGTGTTTATATGCACTTTGTGTAGAGGAGGAGATAGGGGATGTACTCCGCGGTTTAGGGGAAGATGGGGGATGCACCTCTAAACCAGATAGCGTTGGGAGGAGATGGGGGATGTACTCCGTAGATACAGCTCATATACTTGTCTAAAGAAGTGAAGATACAGCTCATATGCTTATCTTTGAGAAGTATAGATATAGCTCATATGCTTGTCTAGAGAAGAGTAGATATAGCTCCTATGCTTATCGTTTGTTGTGTGATATAGTTCTTATACTTATCTGCTGAGATGTTGATACAGCTCATATGCTTATCGGTTAATGTGATGACATAGCTAATGTACCTATCTGTCGAAAATGGAAAAAAATGAAAGATAACATAGACTTGTGAGTCATGTAACCGAAATGTGATATAAGTGGATGTCTCAGTGTTAGCCATCTATCAACTGCTAATCTTTTAGTCATTGTTCATAGTTGGTTTAGTGTATTTCTACTAGGCTGTGGCTCACCCTATATGGGAACATCATTTTCAGGTACAGATAGCATGCCACCTCCAAGGACATAGCTTGGGAGGCTAGAAGCGGGCAGACTTTTTGTTGTCTTTCTTTGATGTATTACATGTAAATTCAAGCCAAGGGCTTAATGTGTAAATGAGTTAGCACTCTACTTTTGTTACCAAGTGTTAACTTGGAAAGCTGTAAGCCCTTAGGGCATTTGCTTTTGTTGTTAACATGTAATACGTTTTGTAGTGAAACTCTGTTAATGGAAGAATGTGGATCTTTTATACATATCAATGCATGTCTATATTGTTGGGTTTTATGTTGTTATTTTGAGGGCGTTACACCTATGGTTGCAGCTTGTGCCTGAGTGTGTTGACAAAGTTTAGACTTGCACCCTATTTATGGTTTTTTTTACCTCTTCCTGAGTTTTTGTTATTTTGACTGTAGAGAAGATATATAAGTCCTTGATATGCTATTTTGTTTATATACAGGTGTGGAGAGATCTGAAGCAGTTGCTATGGGTGCAGATGTCATCATTTTTACTGTAAGTGCTCCCGATGGGTGGACAGTGGAAGATGCGAACCTTTTTGATAGGATCCAATCCAATAAGGTTTTACAAGTTAACCAATCTCTCTCCTCACTCTAAATGTTGTGTTTAAACCAATTAATAGGGGAACATCACTAATTGGCTTTGTTTGGTCCGTGTCTCAAATCATGTTGCTTCATGTATTTTTCCCCTTCATAGTCTTTGTTTATCTAAATCTTTTTTATATTTACTATACTTTTGATTTGTTCAAAGTATAAGAAGAGAGTATCACTGCTATTGGTTTCATTTCATTGCTTAGTTTCATTACCCTATCAAATAAAGTTACAGTGAGAGTTTACAGCTTTTTATGTTTTCTTGTTAAAATTGCAGTTTGCAATTGGATCTTCTTCCCCCATGATCCTTGTAATCAACAAAATAGACTGTGCTCCATCTGCATGCTCTGAGTGGAATACTCATGGAAACTCTTTCAATAAGCTCATTTTTACTTGTGCTGTTTCTGGACGAGGACTACCAGATTTGGAAATGGCTATATTAGAGATTGTGGGTCTTAACAGGATTCCTTCTGGGGGACGCAAATGGACTGTGAACCAGGTTAGCTGCTTTCATGATGAATTCAGCTGTGTTAATTATTTTTGTTTGCCTTTTTAATTGTTTCCTGTCTCCTATGAAGCATGGACACGGACATGGAACATGAAACGGACACGTGGACACGTAAATTTTTAAAAAATGGGCGACATGACATGCTAGGGACACACTCAATATATATCTTTTTTTTATTTATTATATGTAAAATTAAAAAATATATATTATTTTTGTTAATTTATATTATTTATTTATTCACTTTAATATCAAATATCATTCCGAAACTAATTTTTTTTCTATAAATAGAAATAATTTATTCTATATGTTAATGTTTAGCAAACAAGAATATTAAAAAAATATAGAAAAAAGTAAAAGAGGGGAAAAAAGTTTTTTTTTAATTACTAAAAAAAAAGGTAAAAAAAAAAAAGAAATAAAGAATAAAAGAGGGAGAGAGAAAGTAACACAAAGAGGAGAGAGAGAGAGAGAGTCGAACAAAAAAGGAGAGAGCGTCGAACAAGAGAGATGAACAGAGAGAGAGAGATACGAAAGAAACGAAGAACAGAGAGCGCCAAACAGAGGGGGAGAGAGAGAGAGAGAGAGTCGAAGAAGATGAACAGAGAGCACTGAACAGAGGAGGGGAGAGAGAGAGAGAGAATCGAACATGCACAGATTGGAAGAACATACCTCGATCTAGGGGCTTCAACATGTTCTTCACCTTTTTCTTTCTCTTTCTCTCTCTTTATCTTCAACGGGTTAGGGTTTTTGTCTCTATCTCCTAGGTTAGGGTTTCTCTCTGTCTTCAATGTGTCCAAGAGTGTCCGGCTGCAAAAATTCAAAAAAAAAAAAGGAAACATGTTAGGTAGAGTGTCCAACATGTGTCCACCATGTGTCCAACGCGTGTCCGTGTCCAACACCCATACATTGCCGCTGGAGAGGTGTCCGTGCTTCATAGCCTGTCTCCCATTGCCTTAGTGATAGTCCTCAGTCAAGAAGTTGTGTTGATTGGTTACTGAATGAAAGGATGGCAATATGCTTTTGGATAAAGTATATTTGCAAGAGCACCTTTTCTTGGGTTAACCATAGTTGATGGCTTTTCTGGAAATGTCTTGGACCCATCCATGGTATTTTGTCCAACTGTTGTACTTATTTCCCTTGATTACCGTTGCATTGCTGGAAATGTTTGGTTCCCATTTCTGGATGGTATTAGTGCAACTTGTGTGGAGGATCCTACCTGGCATGATCAATGAGTTTGCTCCGGACAGAGTCTCAAGTACATTTGATCCCAAGTTTGAGAAATCTCAACTCAGTTCATTGTCAGGTTGGGGTTGGGCTAAGGCCTTTGACAACTAGATTACATGGACTCCGGTAAGAGTGTCGGGTGCGGGTTTGTATCTACAGATCCGACTCATCAAACCTTAAATTTATGGGTATCCGGACTTGGCAAAAACAAGTTATATTTTTAATCTATTATGCGAGATAAAATACTGTTATATGTAACATACAATGTCAAAAAGATATTTATTGTAATTATACAACAATATGTATATAAAATAACTGTGTTAAATACAAATATATGTGTCCAATGAAAAGTATCTGACACATATACTGTTTAAGTGTCGAGTATCCGACACGGATATTTGATTTATTTTGAAGAGTCCGTGTAACATCGCCATTCACATTTACCAGGCTATTGTAGTATATTTTACTAGTTTATGGAAAAAATATCTAATTCATGATCAAGAATTTAAATCCAAGGTAACCTTTACAAGTAGTTATCATATGTTAAAAATTGAAGTGTATATTGTCAGTACACCATCTAAACAGCTCACAGATTTGTAGCTCTAAAGAAGAGTTAAATATCTGAAAATTCTGAACAACTTCCACAGTTAAAAGGTCAGGTGCCAAACATTTGTTCCCAGTCAGATGCAGAGAATAGTCTATGGTAATTTTGTACTATTCAGGATTACTTTCCTGGGAGGATGTTTTTTATACTTGTGGATTCTTGGTTGATATAGTTTTTCATGTCTAGGATGTCCGCTGGGAACTAGATGAAATTCTTGAGACATGTCAGTATCATCAGAGTTTTGAGGTAGCTCTTGATTTGGAAATGTACATCCTTTACCAAGGACGTTTTGCTATTCTAAATGTAACTAAACATTCCACTATGTTTTGTTCTTTTTTCTTGAACCTGTTTATCCTGCTTGGAGTGGGGTTGAGTGCCTACTTTGACCCAACTCCTGAGTTGCACCATAGTGTTTAATCTGAGAGGGAATACCAGGAATAACTTTCTGGGTGTTCTTTGGTGTATCTACTTCAGAGCCGGAGATGTTATTGGACTTGCTAATCATATTCTTCTGTTGGTATCCCAAATGAGGGCCTTTCTTGTAACAATTTTGTCTTATTTGTAAGTTTGATTGATTTTTATGCGTATCATGATTTGATTTATGATTCTGATTGACTTATGTATCAATAAACTATCAGAGCTGGATTGATTTTGATGCATATCATGATTTGATTTATGATTCTGATTGACTTATTGATGTGGATAAACTTTTCAGAGACAATGTGAGCAACTTGTTCGAGCCAAGGAAGCCCTTGCGAGATTGAAGTCATCGATAGAGGAGGAAATACCTCTGGACTTTTGGACAATTGATTTAAGGGAAGCTGCACTGGCCCTTGCGCAGATAAGCGGAGAAGATATCTCGGAGGAAGTTTTGTCTAACATATTTGGCAAATTCTGTATTGGTAAATAGTTTTTGTAGCAGATAAGTCAGTTTTAAAGTATTTCTTGAATATGCAAATGGCAAAGCATAAAAGCCCTTCCATTTTTTAGTGTAATTGCCATAAAATGTATAGGGACTGTTTGAAATGTGCATGTACATGGTCTTCATAACTATGTATTGTTGCATGGAGTATTAGGTTTCCCTCACATCCACTGGTGATAATGAAGAGCATGTTTCTGTATTGGCATTGAAAGATAGAATGAACAGAGAACATCTTGTGAAAGTTGATAGTCTTTGCATATTATGGTGGCTTTGCAAGTTTGATGTTGAATTGTAGGCACATGCAATTTCTTAGGGATATGAGACACTAGTTTAGGACTGCTGGTTATAGAGCTTAAAGAAATGTCTATGGAAATCATGAGTGACCTCATATCTGTCCACACAAAGTTGCCCAAATTGGGGATTTGGGGATTCATACCAATGGGAAAACAAAAAAGAGTATACTATTCATCATTTGATCACTTGGTGTTCACCCCAGGAGGTGTTTATGTGCATCGACTCTAGGCGTTGGCATTCATGCCTGGACGTGGTAATGTCTCAGTTGGAGTGGCACTAACTGATGTGGATGGTAGCACCCATGTTTTCTTTGTTGCTGTGGATGTAGATTTTGCATCGGCTCATTTAGCTTTCTATTTTAACTTTTAGTTGGGTTGCTATGGGTGGAACAAGGAAATCAAAAAATTCACAAATTGAATCGGTCCGGATTATCTGGTAAGTTTGGTTTAGTTTTTTGTAATTTGTGGTTTGGTCTTGATTTGGAGAATTCAGGAATTGGTCTCTTTGGATTGGTTTTGAATTTAAGTTTATGGTTCCGGATCTGAACTAAACTAGACCGTGTAACTTAAATTATATATGTTTATTTGCTAGATATTTATGTTTGTTTAAGTTAATGGTGGAATAGTGTAAATGTTTATATTTTGAAAGTTAATGTTTCGAAAAATGAGGATAGATTAATGTTGAACAAAAATGTTTTTGGTTAACTGGTGAATATTATGAGTAGTTTGTTTGATGGACACCTTATTATTACTTGTAAAATTTATGATAGATTGAATTTTTTGAAAATGTTATTTGCTTTTTCTTGTGAAAAAATTATGTGATCTGTGGTTCAAACCGAATTAAACTGTATTTAAATGGTTTAGTTTAGATTGATTTCATGATTTTAATGGTTTGGTTTGATTCCAATTTTTATAGAATCATAAATAATAAATTAGTCTTGATTTTTATCCCAAACCGATCCTCACTAGACCATTCTCACCCCTATTTGTTATGCTATGTTTTATATTAGAGCATCTCCAACGGTATATCAATTTTTTCATCAAATTTGAGTAAAAATTTAAGTAAAAGTTTCTTTTGATATCAAGTGCTCCAACAGAGGATTTTGGAGCTTCATTAGAACATCGGTCAACCAGGTGGATGACTGAGTGAATGTCTACCTGGTCGACCGGCCAATGTAAATTTTTTTATTTTTTATTTTGCCTTGAGGTGGTCGACTGGGCTGACGTCCTTGCAGTCGACTGGCTAGTGTAATTTTTTTTACAAATTTTTGCCTTGAGGTTGGTCATTCAGGATGACATTCGGTGGGACATCCGGTAACAACAATAAACAATGATTTGATGAAAAGGCATATTTATCTTCAATTTGATGAAAAAAAAAATAAAATTTTCAATTTGATACCTATTTAATGCAACCATTGGAATAAAAAAAATTATAAAAAAAAATTATTATTTATTAAATTTAAATTTGATAAAAGATTTGAATAACTATTAGTGATGGTCTTGGTGGTCTCGTTCTTGTGATTCTGCATAATGTTTTCGTGGGTTAATTTTGGGTGAAATGCTGCCCAACAGAAAAATAAGAATAATAAAAGGGAGGAAATGTTGCCTTTTGCTAACAAAAATAAAAATCAAGATATGTACAAATTTTGGGTAAATTGCACTTACTTCCTCTCTCATGATTTTAATAATTATACTAATCTCTTCTACTTTTAAAATTATTATCAAGATTTTTTTACTCCTAGACTATTTAACAAAATTTACTGATATCATGCTGATGTCATAGGTTATAATATAAAAAATGACAAAATTACCCATTAATTATCTTATCTATTCAAATGAGAAATTCACTCACATCTCCTGAGGCTTTGCATATATATTATGAAAGACTCATACATATTTTAGCTTTATTTAATAAAATTCTTAAATTTTATGCAATATTAAATAAAATCCTTAAATTGTTAAAACATTATTAAATTATTAATGAAAAAAAATTTAATTTTCATTGATAAAATAATTTAAAATAAAAAAATCTCTCTTAAATTATGTTAGATAACATCCTAATAATTTAATAACATAAAAGTTATCATTTTTTTGTCAACATTCTAGATAGTTAAATTTGTTAATTTGATAGTAAAATTAGTGTACCACTTAAAGGCCCACCGCTGGTCCCATTAACTCAAACCTTTGACATTTTCTCATTGCATCTTAAGTTATAACTACACACCAACTTGAAATAAATGGATTTATTTTTTTCCCGGCAATTTGCATTATTCATTTATTAATTTATAAAAAATTATTATTTTATCTTTTCTAATCATATGTTATTCTCAAATTTAAATTTTTATCTTTGAGTTGTTAAACTTTTAATTGATACATATTTAGAAAAACGTAGATTAATATTTCTTACATGATTAAAAAAATTAAAAATAAATATAGATATAAAAAAAATCTAATCGCCTCACAATAAATTAAAATTTGTTGAGAAGGAATGAAGGATAATCATTTAAGAATAATAAACAATTCAAAAAAATTATCATTTCTTACACCTAAAATTAAAATTAATCTTTATTTGAATGGAGAAATTATTTGAAAATAATAAAATATTCAATTAATTTGTTATGTATGATACGTAAAATCTATTTCTCCATATTTATTTATCTCATTTAAATTATTTTTATTAAATTAAATTTTAAAATTAATTTCTCACCTTCATCAATTAATGGTTGAATTTTTATTTTATTTTTTTGTTTATAAAAGTTCAAAAACTTGTATAAAAAAAATAGAGTCAATAAATTACGTTTATATTTTGAAAAAGTTATGAAAAATAAATAATAATTTCATATATATTTAATAGGATAAATTAAATTTAGTGCATTTAAGATTAAGATTGATGTTGATAAAGAATGAGTTTGGTTTAATAGTTAGAAACCTTAGCAGGGGTAAGATTTTTTTTCCATCTATATTTATTTTTTTAATTTTTTAATCATGTAAGAAATATTACCTTGCGTTTTTTTTTTTAATTTTTTTAATATGCATCGACAAAAGTTTAATTACTCAAAGAAGAAAATTAAAATTTGAGAATAATATATGATTGAGAAAAGATAAAATAATAATTTTCTTACATATGAATAAATAAGTAATGCAAATTGCAGAAAAAAAATAAATCCATTTATTTCAACTTTAATAAAAAAAACTCAAATAATAAATGCACTACTTAAAATGATAAATTTACATTGTTTATGTAGTGTTATATTAAATTATTAGGATGTTATTTAACATTAATTTTATAGAGATTTTTTATTTTTAAGTATTTTATCAATGAAAATTAGTTTTATTTTTTATTAAATATTTTAATGATGTTTTAACAATTTAAGGATTTTATTAATATTGCATGAAATTTAAAAAAAATTATTAAATAATACTAAAATATGTATGGGTCTTTGATAATATATATGCAAAACCTTAGGAGAGATAAGTGTCACTTATCCATGTTGATAATGAATGAGTTTATGGGTATTTTCGTCGTTTGACGTGCAAATCAAAAGATAATATGATCATTTTCATACCCAATTAACGCTATTTGTACGAACTTAACAGATTTGGAGAATCTTGATAATAGTTTTCATAGTAAGAAAAGTTAGTATAATTATTAAAATTATAGAAAAAATCTTTATAATTATCAAAAATTTTAGAGGAGGTAAATGTAATTTATCCTTAAACTTTTTATGGATTTGAGTAGGTGAGAGAGTTGAAATCTAAAGAAATGCTAAAGAGGGCAGCAATGGTAGTTTGTCCACTGAAGCGTCTAGAGATATTCAGTCAAATACAAGAAAGTATGTTAGGTAATAGGTAAATCACGTGATTGGGATAACGTAGTGTATGTTTTTACTCATTATTTGATATGTGGTAGAAAGTGAAAGTAAAATTTGATATATCTTGAACTAAACATAAAGTGATTATTTAAATCTTATTTTTACAACACGACAATTAATAAATAGAAAAAATATAACACATCATTTTGGTCATATGATGTTACCCATTTCGTAAAGAGATAATTACGGTAGATCTTAATAAGTAGATTTATTGTCTAATATGTTTTATGAAAAAAATTTGTCTT
This sequence comes from Camellia lanceoleosa, assembly GCA_025200525.1. Classification (NCBI taxonomy): domain Eukaryota; kingdom Viridiplantae; phylum Streptophyta; class Magnoliopsida; order Ericales; family Theaceae; genus Camellia; species Camellia lanceoleosa. The sequence continues at coordinate 85,734,828 of CM045766.1, read as the reverse complement.
AAAAAAAATCATTAATTTTAAATTTTGGCGACAATTTATAAAAATCATGATAAAAAAAAGTTACTAATTGTTAATTTTTAGCGACGTATGTAAAAAATTATCACAAAAAAATTATTTTTAACGACAATTTTATCAAGACTTATTTTCAATAAGACTTGATGAGAATTAAATCAAACTATTAAGACCTATTAATAGTTATCCTAACATATTCATTTTAAAATGCTTCCTTGTCAAAATGCTAATAATCGATTGCTCGGTTGCATTATTTTCATCTTGGATGAATGGCAAATATGGCCGATGCATGATCTACTATTTAACATTTGCTCTCGCATGGTTCACAACCAGTGTCTAATAGTCTCCTAATATTGGAACAAAGACATCAACATCTTGTGTGTTGTATTGTTTTTTATTTTTGGATAAAAGCACACCTTCTGAAATTTATTTAAATACAAATTATATTATATCCCCTAAGCTTTATAATTTCATAACAAATAAGTCTTTTGTTAATAAATCATCAAGTTAATTAATAGCTTTTAATAATGTTAAAATTTTATTCAATTAATAATTCAAATAATTTTATTTTGTATAGGTGAACAGTTAGAAATTTTACTTTTTCAATTAATTTTGTTAAATAAATAATTTTGACAATGATGTATTTATAATTTTTCAAACCACAGAATAATTTATATTTTAAACAAACTTTACGGATGTATTTATAATTTACTATTTATTTTTTATTTTATTTTTTTGAGGAAAGTTATAGTAGACATCAACATCCCCATTTGGAAGCCTAGTAAATGACGTTATCACTCAAAGTCAATGGTTGGCATTAGTGGTGTTTAGCTCGGCCTGGGGTTTAACTTGATAAATTTAAATTTCAGAGTTTGACTAACGCTCCCTTTTATGATTACATATTTTAATCAAAAAAACTAAAAATTATTATAAATTATCATATCATTCTCTTTATTTTTTATACATCTTTTTATAAAAAATTAAAAAAATATTAAAATAATCTGTTCTTAAACAAGACCTAATATATTTATAAATTTGGTGAGTTTAAATAGTAATTTAAAAGCATAAAACCGAACTTTGGTCAAAAAGAGACAAATAAATAAATCAATAAATATTGAAAAAACCTAAAAATACAGCTTATTTTAGGATAAATATTAATAGGTCTTAATAGTTAGACTTAATTTTCGTCAAATCCTATTAAAAATAAGTCTTAGTAAAATTATCGCTAAAAATAATTTTTTTGTAACAATTTTTTACATACATCGCTAAAAATTGACAATTAATAACTTTTTTTTGTCATAATTTTTATAAATTATCGCTAAAACTTACAATTAGTGATTTTCTTATGACAAATTTTTTTCATAAGACCTATTAGACTATAAGTCCACTTATTATGACCTACACGTAAATACCTCTTATTTTATTGTATATTCTGAATAATTAAGGTAATTTAGGAAAAATGCAAAAATCATTTGTAATATTTAGAAACTAGCAATATTGCCCATGCTTGAAGGTTCATTATTCAGAAAACAACACTAATCATTAGATTTATTCAATTATGTCATATAAGACATTTTCTATAATCATAAAATTTATTTAAACTTACCCTTCATGACAAATAAGACAGTTTTTAAAAATTGATATTATATTTATTATACAAATAATTTGAAAATTATTAAATTATTTGGAATACATTCAAAATTGATTGGCTTGATGAAATTATCCGAATAATTTCAATTAAAATAAAATAAAATAAAATCTTGTAATGCAAGGAGTCAGTAATGCCCCCCAATTCCAATTAAAATTATGGCTAAATTACAATGAACTCATCTCAAATTTTAAAATAAAATAAAAAAGTACAAGAAATTTCACAATTTTAACATAATTACATTTATCTCTCTTCTAGTAAGGCTAAAGGGACAAAACTAATGCATATGACACGAAAACATTAAAATAAATAAGGTAAAATATATATTGTATAAAAGAGACAACAATATCAATTTTTCATTCATTTGACTAACAAGTTTCTGATCAAAATAAGACTTAAGCGGTTATAGCAATTAAAACATTAAGGTAAGCCCAATGTAATTATATCAAACTTGTAAAACTTATTGTATTTTCTCCAAACTTCAGAGGAGGTCAGCATAATTCACCCTAAATTATTCATGCTTAGCACTGAAGTGTAGGATCAACTGACTGACATTCCAAGTATTACAGTACAAAACAAATGGCACCAATAGCCTTTGGACGGCAAGACAACAAGAAATATCAAATGTTAGAAGTGGCTTTTTATCACCAAAAGCCGCACCACAAAGTGCCAAACAAACACTGAGAGAGAGAGAGAGAGAGAGTAATTCTGAGGAGGAGAGCTATCTGGTAGTAAACCAAAATGTGTTTCAAAATCAAAAGAGAGCTGACAAAAAGAGAATTGAAGGAGATGAAGAAGAGAAAGAAAGATAAGGAAAGAGAGGAGGAGAGGAAGGAAGAGCGGAAGGCTAAAGAGAAGGTGGATAGGAAAAGAAAAGAAATCGAGAGAGAGGAAGCAGAAGAGCGGAGGAGGAGAGAGGGAAAGGAAAAGGAGAAGAAGAAACAAGCACAAGAAGAGATGAGAAGGAAAGAAGAGAAAGAACAGAAGAAATGCGAAGAACAGAAACGAAAAGAAAAAGAGAAGAAAGAGAAAGAGAAAGAAAAAGAGAAGCACAAGATCAAGCAGAAAAACAAGTGGAGAATGAAAATCTGTATGCCCTTCAATTTCAATATAGTTTATGATGTATCTGTAATGACAAGAACACAACAACTCTTCTACAATTCTGTATTTAATCATTGGGAAGCAAAAATAGTGAATTCATACTAAGACGCCTCGTATTGTATTCATTGATACATTTATTTTCTTCCTAGACTATTACATGAAAAATGAGATATAAGCAAACAATTAATCAACCGTTCAAGAATCCATCAAGAGCCTGACAAGCCGGTCCATTTCCTCCTAAAACAATTGAAGATTACAATCCTAAATCAACTCAGACAATCTATATATACACTTACACAACGACAAAGAAATTCATCACAAAGCTCCCCCTATTTCCTTCACCCACTGGCGAAATTTGAAATCACTAGAATAGAACTATGGCCCAGGCATCAAAACAAGCTAACACATACCTGCTGGTGAACTACAAGCAATCTAATCAACCAAGCACTTTTGAAGTTCATCAACCAATTGTGCTCGACTTGATGGTTCCACCTACATTGAAATCAAAAATAATCCTTAATTCCTAGAAAAAAGGAAAATATGCTGTAAAGCAAGAACTCATGTGTAATGGCTTACCTTGTGTAGAAGGGCAGCAAGTCCCTGAGGTAGAGCTCGTAGATCTAATGGTGAATCACCAATATTTGATAATTGAAGCAATACTTTCTGTACTCGCAACTCTTGTAGTTTATCCTCGTAGTTCCTCAGATCATCCTTCCAGGCAAAGAAACGTTCATCATCGGCCCACGCATCTTCTCTGCCTCCTGCAATCTTGGAATCCAAAAACCACTTCTTGATCATGTTCGTTGCAGATTTGTGAGACAGCTGGTCACCAGAAGCTTCTTTCACGGTCTTGATCAATGACCCCTCAACAACCCTCCGGCGCAATCTTTTGTAGAAGAAAGATCGGCAATTATTCCAGTCCACAACTTCTCTGATTACCCCTTTCGCCGCCATCCTCAGTGAAGTATCGTGTAGTTCTGCGAATTTCGTAGCTATCTGAGTGTATACCGGTAAAAGCAGCTTCTCCCGAGCTTTAATCTGTTGCTGCAGAGATTCAGAAGTTGCGTGAGCCCCGGTACTCCGGGCTTCCTGAAGTTTTTTCTTCAGATTGATCAGCTGTTGATCAAGCCTACCCATGCACTCCAGAAGCTCCTTTGTTCTGAATTTAATCTCGATCATCCCTTCTGGTTCGAGGACATTTCCCTTAGCCGTCCGTTCTGCATACATTTCGATATGGTCTGAATTGATCCTACTATCCACGACCACCCACGCCCCGCCACGTAGCTCACCCATCATAGGGATATATACAAAAACAGGTTGTTTGTACGTTCTAAGGTTCTCGACAATGGTTGATCCAGCCTGGAGGATCCCTTCAAAAAGGTCCCTCTGCCCACCTGAAAAGCCTCGCCAATTAGCAAGAATGAAAAGTGGGAGCTCTTCGTTGTTAAAATCCATCAATGCTTGAGCCGTCTTTGATGCAGAATCGGGAAACCATACTTGCCCAGCTTGAGGTACAACCCTTTCATGGGAATCAAGCTGCCCGGGGTCTGCAGGGATAATTTGCATCACAGTCTGAGTCTCAACGGCAACTATTCCTACCGGGATTCCTCCAAGTTTTGCTCTTCCCGTCACGACTGTCCTTGCCCAACCTTCCAAGGTCTCAACAAAGCTATCCTTGTCAAACATACCACCCAGCCACTTCCCGCTACCATTTAGAACACCGCAAATAGCTCCACGGGGATCACATGCATTCTCGGGGAAGTATTCAATGGGTCTCTCTGGAGGATCCGAAGGAGCCAAAATGGGAAGTGGGCCACCCGAGTAGGGTGGGACAAAGCTTAGCCACTTCAAAATAGCAGACACCCCTTCAAGATCATTGGAGACGCTCAAGTGAACGACCCCATTGGTTGCCATGATTTTAGGTCCACCGAGTTGCATGTGGGAGCTGTATACCTCTCGTCCCAGTAATTTGTTTAGTGCAGAGAAACCAGTAAGAATAATAGGCTGATCGAGTCTCTGTATGCAACGCATACCGAGACGAGCAAGATAAGCACCTATGCCAACGGTTCTTCCCGTCACATACATTCGTTAAAGTGAAGGTTTCCCTGTATGCCCTTGAATATGCACCGGCAATGGCTCCACTCCCAGACAAGTTCTCGACCCCCAAGCCATCTTCTTTTCCTACAATGCTATCTATTACCCATCGGGTTTCTCCACTTGATAGCTTTAACTCATGTGCTATCACCGATGACTTAATTCGTGAATGATCTTCAGGAGTCAAATAGACATACTGAAAACCGCTCTCTGGGCTTGATTCATCGGACCAACCGACTTTAAAGCAAGATTTCACTTCCTCAGCTACCCCAATACGAGCGCCTGAGTTTGCTGCCAAGTAAATTAGAGGCAGTTTCTTAGCACAAGCAAGATCTGTCACCGCAAGGAAAAATGCATCCTCCCTCGGACCAAAAGATCCAGCTTTGAAAGTCACATCATTTGCTACAATCAAAATTGTCCTCCCAGATGGGAACTCCGGCGTAGACATTTCCATAGTCCACGCCACCATGCCAACATCATTCATCCCAGGTGGGCTCCACAGCAACAAGAGGAGTACCCCAAGTATCTTTTTTATCAGAAAATATGAGCTCCATGACTTTGACAACTTTACCCTTGACTTTGCTACTACCCAGGAATTGGGATGCCCACAATTTTTCCAAGGCCGTTTCAAACGCCTGCAACCAAGATTCATCTTCAAGAATACAAATATAGAGCATTATAGCTGTAATTACACATAAATAAGGGTTTGAAAGTATTTACCAGTGGGAAATCATAGCAGTATGTGGTGTTGCTTTTCCTGGCCACAAGCCGTTTCCGGTCAAGAGCTCCCAAAGTCTGATACGGCGCATTCACAGGTATGCCATGTAGACAGCCCCCCACAGAGGTAGAATGGTAGACCACTTTTTGCTTGCTGGAATCCTCCAACTCTCGGTATATCTGAACATTATGATAACCAACATTATCTTTGGACCGTGTTCATATCTTTAGGCATTTGATATAACTAAACATGAGAACTTTGCTGCATCCGTATGGCATGGATATAGGGTTTAATCAAAGACAGAAATTGGGGAATGGTTTTAACTGCATCATCTAATCATGATAGCTAGGCAAAAACGAAATATAATTTTAATGAGACAATGGCCATGTTTGGTGCAGCTTATGAGGCTGATGATAGTTTTTCTTTTCTTTATATTTATTTCGAAATATGTGCCAGAGTTTGGTGCAACTTTTGCTTACAACTAATGAGATAGAAATAGCTTATATAAGCTAAAAAACAACTGATTATTCCGAAGTAGAGGAAGGATTACTTCTAATTTCTAAAATCTGATTATCAGCTTTCAGCTTACAAGAAGCTGCACCAAACAGCCCCAATGCCAGCTGATTTATCAAATTGCCACTACCAAGCGCAGATCTTTATCTATTTGAGGACCAGAACCCTTCACCAAAAGCCATAATCTAGCATTCAAGCATAACAAATGGGCTGATGCCTTTATTTGCCAATTGTCAGTCTAGTTTCAAAGCCACCCTTCAGAGTGCCACTCAATTAAAAGCATGGGTAGGTAAAAGACCCTCCTTTGTATAACACAAAGTAATATAAAACACTTACATGCACAGTGCAGGTGTGACCAGTCACATTCTCAACCACAACCCTCCAAGCACCATTGGCTTGTCCAGCAGATGTTATCCAGAGCTTCACTTCCCACACACAAACACCTAACCGATGCATTTTCACCCCAGTAGATTCATGGATTTCATGTGCCAGCTCTTCCAAGATCATCTCAACTGCAGCTTCTTCTTTCCCAGCATCTATTTCAACACTCCTGGCAACAATATCAAATGTAAGACATCATAAACAGAAGTATATTTTGAAAGAGAATTTATGGAACAAGAGTATAGAATTGATTACTTTGAATATGGCATGAGATCATCTATTTGTTGCTCCTGTAAGATATAGAGATACATATGAGCATGGTCAGATTTGATAGTAGCATTATGAACACGAAGTTCCAACTCTTCCATTGCAGTCTTTAAGGACCTCAAAATGCTCCTCGAAGTGAAAGACACGGGCAATTGGGATCTGTTTGTTTCCATGTCCAGCCCCATGAACCCTTCATTGGAGGTTGGCTGCCTTACAAGGGTTCTGAGAAACATCCTCTGAATTGGTAGTGGCTTCTCTAAAACTGTGTATAGGTGCCATTGGCGGTCTCGGGATGGAGTGTATTGTATATTCTCATAGCCCTTGAGCTTGTCCTGTATTAGAACAAAGGTTAATGAACTTAAATGTCAAACCGACATGTGTAGAGAAATCAGTTTACACTATAGTTAAATAACTAAATACCAATTCAAGATATATTGACAGAGGAGGTTCCAGGTGGCGTAATAGAGGCTCTTCCTCATAGTGGAGTTTCTCTGTCGACCAATGAAAGGAGTGCCTCATGGGGGTCCTCCCTTCATCCCTCTGTATGATGCAGCTAATAACACCGACACCTGCAGTCCGAAGACTGAAGCCTACTTCTTTCTCTCTAAGTATTTTAGCTAACTTGTGGATTCTCTCTTGAGCTTGATCCTCATCACCACTGCACAGACCCAGATGGCGATACCATTAAAGAAGAGACAAGGTTATAACTTGACATTCTATTCACAAATTGAATAGAAGAATCAATCATCAAAAGGAAGGGCATAAAATCGTTGCATACCTGTCCTGAAGCAAACTCATCTGGTTGTTGATTCCAACCAATGCAATATGCATCATATTACCATGGCTAGTTGGCTCAATAGATCCAGTTGGAATGGTGTCATGTCTATCATGGGTTGTTTCCCTCAATGCAGCGCTTATCGCTGTTGGAAAAAACTGAAGAGATTTGATGATGAGCATTGCTCCCCATTTCTTCTCAGTGTGTTTCTCAACTAATGGTTTGTCCAACATTTGATCTTCAGATCCATTCTTTCTTTCAATGTGCTCTTCGAAGAACTCCCACGAAGCAATAAGAACGGATCTGTGCCATTGCATCCTGACGCTGCCCTTCATAAGGTAGGGCTGATAACAGATATCAAGTGTTAGGTACAAACTGTCTGACAGTAAGATAAGAAGATGAATTAAGAGTCTACACAATAGTACCTGGTAGAGTCTACGGACATAAGTCTCTACAACCCGCCTCTGAAGGGTGTGATCACCGTGATCAAAAAGACCCACAAGGGCGTCTTCAACTGCTAAAGGAGCGCTCACGAGATCCTCCATCCGTTCATTAATGGCACTTTTCCTCTTAGGAGTATCCATAGTTTCACCATCTTCAGTAAACATCTCTAATTCAGAAAGACTTCTAGCAATGCTGGATCGGAGTTCGCTCAATTTGGTCTGTTCTAGCAGTTGACTTGCCTTCAGTGCCAACTGGTAAAATAAAGCTTGGATTTAAAACTCGATTCAAAAGAATTATTAATAACATTTACTTAAGAAAATGGAAACCTCAAGTTTAAAAGACTAAAAGAAAAAGAAAAAAAAAGAACAACTCCATAGAATTCCAACCTCAGAATAACTAGTATGGTTGAGTGCAGAGAATCGGATTAGTTTATCCCTGTATGCAGCAGGATTAGGGTACACTAGTTGTTCCATGAGTCTTAGTATCAGCTTATTTTTACCCTTGACGCCCTAGAAACCAACAAACACACATGGTGCCAAAGAAAATTAATTTTATATAAGGAGCAAGTGCATTAGAAAAGAGTGACCCAGCTGAGCACATCTAAAATCTAAATTTGTGTGTTTACCTGATGAGAAAGCACAATATCCACAATCTTCAAGAGATCTTTCTTATAATGAAGTCGAAGCCGTTCAATCACATCAGCCTGCAGGCC